>DWGJ01001745.1:0-18355 GCA_018246895.1 Aspitha aspitha aspitha
AACAAAAAGTCCAAAGAAATGTCAAAGAATTATTTTTTATTATGGTCGAATTTCGACCAGCAGGCGACCACTAGTACCTATAAAAATCCCATATCACGATGTTTGTTTTCGCTTATCTCTGAAACTACTGAACCGATTTCAAAAGATAGGATAGTTTTAAAAAAATAAATAAATAATAAATGTCAATTGATTTTTACATAAAATCAATTTTTGATCGCACGATATTTGTCATATATGTATGATTTGACATAATGTAACCACGTGGTCAGGTCCACTAGTGTTTTATATAAATTAAAAATTTAAATTAAAACTTTGTAAAACATATTTTTCCAGCTTAAAGAATTTATAACCATTGCGGTTAAATCTGGTTTTGAAATAGTTCCACTGATTCAAACTTTTGGCCATATGGAACACGTTTTAAAACTGGCAGAGTTTCAACATTTGAGAGAAGTTCCGTTTTACCCCGACTCCATCTGTCCCAGCCAGACGGAAAGTAAAAACCTCATCAGGGATATGTTAGAACAGGTGTGTTGCTCAATTTATCATGAAAAACAATTGTTTTCTCCTTTGTGATAAAAGTTGCAAAGATACAAGGGAAATCTAATTTTCAATGCACAAATTCGTTCATTATTTAAATTTATTTTTGTCATCTGCAATCAAATTAGTATCAATCAAATTAGTATATATTACGTATTCATTTCAATAAATTTTAAACAATTGCATAAGTTTCTTGAATAAAATTCTAGAAAATGCAGATTTCAAGTGCTTTCAATACCAAGAGAAGTTAGGAATCAAACTTAACAGGAAACTTTTAAAAATGTTCATAGTTCGCAGAACTAAATTAAAACAATTGTTTTCTGTGCTTTAATTGCTTATTTTATATTCTATAATATTAATTTCAGGTTATTAACTTCCACAACGACGTAATGCCGCTGAAACATTTTCATATCGGTTGCGATGAGGTGTATAATATTAATCAGTGTATCGAGTGCCAGGGCCGAAAAATATCGGATATGTAAGTGAATGTATACTTATGGAAATTAAGTAACTAGTAATTTGGGATGAAAAATAAGTAAATGACATCTTATTATTAATAACTCATATCGATAATACTCAAGGAGATAGAAAATATAGGCGGTTTGATTTAAAAATACGCCATAATTTTCACTTACTTAATATACTGTAGTAGAAATAAATCGATCTTGTTTTTTACTTTCAGAGAACTTTTTCTCAATCACATAGAAACAGTAAATAACATAGTAAAAGAATTTAGTCCTAGAACTGTAACACTTATCTGGGATGACATGCTCCGTAGTAAAAATGTTACAGAATGGAACCGAATCAGTAGCTACAAAGACATTGAACCTGTTTACTGGGATTATAGAAAAAAAATTGATTTATCTCACTTCAGCCTCCTAAAATACCACAACAGATTCAAACAAATTTGGATAGCATCAGCTTTCAAAGGCGCTGACGGTCGGATTGCATCGCTGCCGAATTTGAAGAACCGTTTCCTTAACCACTTGAGTTGGATGAATTCGATTCGGGGGTACAAATTTGGAGGGGATACCGGGGTTTTTAATTTCAAGGGAATCATTCTCACCGGATGGTCAAGATACAGCCACATGGACCCACCGTGCGAACTTCTCCCTTCGTCGATACCGAGTCTTGTCCTAAACTTGTTGTTGATTAAGCGATTTAAAGACGGCATCCCGAAGGATTACAGATTTTTATATCCGGACGATTTCTTTGGTACGTTCCTTCTTGATGGACTTAACAAACAATTACACTGCGGTAGTTCTATTAGCATTGAATATTTTGATAATAACCAATGTTCCTTTGAGGGCAACGAACTTTATAAAGTCCAGAGATTGCACGATTTGCTCAATAGAAATATAACAATTAGCTACAACGATATTAACCATGGTCTGCACACAATCGACTACTACGTCAACACACACGATATTAATAGATTTTTAATTGGACCCAACATCGCCTGGTGCAATGAAACATTGAATTATTTACTAAGAATTGAAAAACAAATGGCACACGAGCTATCAAAATATTTTGATAATACATTTATCAATGAATACGTTAATTTCAAAACACATACTTCAAAGAAAATACTGTATAAATTGTCAAGAGGTCTTGCAAAGTCTATAAATGTGAACACTTGGTCAAGGAGGCCTTACCATGCTTAGATTAGATAATAATTTCAAGGTTTATTAATAAACTTTTTAAAATAAATCTTGGATATTCATCACATTTACTGTTGATTTAAAAACAATAGAAAAATTTGTTATCTAATACTGAATGTTAAATGCTCCAGTATTATAGCCAGCTCTGATTGTTAAACAATTCTATTTGATTAGATAATACGATGATTACCTTAAGAAAGTAAACCTTTTGGGCTTTCTATTACGGGATTGATAAGTATATAGACCATGCTGCAATGACCCTTTTACTTTATTAGTACATGAACTGGCTATTCTGTACCTAAAAATAAACCGTAAATAAATATTAAAAACATCCGAAAGACAGGTTGGTCACCAATTTGTACCTTCGCCAATCCGCAGTAGAGAAGTGTGGTACAGTATGCTCCAAGTTTCCTGAAATTCCAGTAGAGACTCGTGCCTAGTAGTGCTAAGCAATAAGGGTTGGGGCCATATTCATAGTCTTAGTTAACTACCCGGTTATACTCGTATTATACAATCAATATATATACTATAAAAAGTATACTCTCAGAGCCAATCTTACACAGTTACTAAATATACATAGTTCCTAAATAAATACATATCAGAAAAACTATTAAAGCATATATCATTCCAAGTCGAACGAAGTTTCTGGTGTCTTTTGTTTAGTTCCATTTTTATTATAAAGTATTTAAGATACGTGTTTTATTATCTTTTTATTTATGTTCTGACAACTTAATAAAAGAAAACTGTAGTGATTTTCGATTTCTTCATATAAGGAAAAATAACCATCAAAATAAAATAAACTGGAAGTAAAGGGAATTACCCTGTGTTGGTAATATACAATACCTGCCTACCATACCTACACATGTATGATCTGTAGAGCCAATAAATGTTTTTAATTATTTTTAAACCAATCTGACTCAATTATTTATGCAATTACTTAATTCATAATTATCATTCACAAATATGATACTCTAAGAGTAATTAGAAATATAGCATCTTAATTATTGAGATTTATTAAACTTATATGACAACGAAAGTAATTTTTTTGAAAACGGGGTGAAGAAGTAGTAGGTATAATTTAATTCCTATCAAAGCTCGCCAAATGTCTGTTCCATTACTGTGGACAAAATGTTGAAAAATATCATCAAGCTATTTGAAGTCCATTGTAAGTGTGGATCACTGGAAATTGGATTCACTGTGTTTTTCTCTCTTTAGAAAAATTTATGTTTTATCCGAACAGTCTCACTGTAGATGAGCTTTTGTTGAATTGTCAATATTAATTTTAAAATTTAACATAACTAACGTGTATCGATCATACAAAAGACTCGCAAAAATGTGATATCTTCATTGCGAAATCTATAGGTATCAAGAAACAATGAAAATTATAAAAATCTTTATTTACACTCAGAACGAAACAAAAACAACGAGTTATGATACAAATATAGTAAAATATGCATCTTATTAACAATTTCAATAGCGACTACCTTCGTACCAATCACATCAGTTACCTATATATGCTTATGACTATTGGTTTATCTATTTTTAGCGTCGTCATCATTCTTTTCTTTTTCTTTGCTTTCTATTAATTCACTTCTGGATTTATGTACGGGCACTATTTCTACAGGCGGAGGAGTAATTGGCACTAAACTGCCATCCTCTTCAGCGACTTTCAAACCAATAGTTGCACCAAGTTTAGCACTAGCTTGTTTAAATGTATCGGAAAGTTTTAACTGTACAACATTAATACACATAGAAGTCAGCGACAAACCGAACACAAGATACAATATGGAGGACATCATATACATCGGATGATCCGGTACCAGATCTCCTAAACCAATTGTTGACATCGATATAAAAACAAAGTAGAATGATTCAAAGAAATCCCAACTTTCCCAAATATTAATTATAACAGCTCCGATAATCATGTAGAGAATCAAAATGAATATAGCTAAAGTAATAGGCAGATTAAAGTTATCATCGATTTCATAGACAGATGGCGCTGGAGTTCCTGGCTCCGTTTCGTTTTCAATATCTCTAACGGCGCCAGGTTTAGGAGGTAATGGTGGTGGAACATCACTGGACTTCCTTTCTACTGGCGGTGGAATCGTTTCATCCTTATCTTCTATAATTTCCTCTTCGCCAAATATTTGAGACGGTCGACGCACAACGTTTGCTACAATATTTAGACCTTTCACAACCTCCTGAAATAAAAAGAATACAAAATAATTATTTATCTCAACATGACATGAAAATAAAAATTATAAAGACAGTAAGACAACATACGACTAGAAGGAATTCATTATTCATTTCGGTATAAAAAAGCAAATGCTCGCATTGTTCCCTTTCTACAGTAATTTGAAATATAATTTCAAAGAGAACAAGATAATGGGACCATCAGCGTGGCTTGTTTATTGTTTATATTTCAACAAAACCAACATCAAACTTTGTATTGTAATAAAACGTTAATTTACTTTTTCTTGTTTGGGCAAATTATTAAAATAAGGAATCTTAATCAAGGACGTTATATTAAGGATTGATTAGCAATAACCTATACTAAAGCTTTATATGGAAATGTCGAAGGGATCCCCCGTTTGGATTTTTTTTTAATTTATACTTTCTAGTTGAGAACTACCCAAAGTTATTAGAATTCAATTGATAACAAAACTTTTTTTTTCAGAATTGACTAATAAATTTTTATTGTTTAATGACTTACCTGTACAGGGACTGTTCTTCTCACTTTTCTACAGCTTCTTGTATAGTAAAACCGCCGGATGTATGCCCAGAAGTATTTTATGATCCTTGTCAAGAGCTTGCCGAAATCGGTCAAGACCAATAAGAATAGCGGTATTCCTATAATGGCGTAGACTATCGTTGCCACGCGGCCAGATGTTGTTTTTGGAGATATGTGACCGTATCCTGAAATAAAAAAATGCGTATTTTAAGACATCAAATTCATTAATAATTTGCTACGTTTCTGGGATAGTAAATAAAACGCGCAGTAAAATATGATCAATTGCTTTCTAAATGTGTGAGTAAGTTAAATCTTACCAATGGTGGTAATTAAGGTCATACAGTAGACAAAAGAATTCATGAAATTCCAAGACTTCTGACCGCTATAGGACGTAACACCTGCTTCATGAGCTGTATGCAACTGATTTTCAAACTCGAATAATTTTTTTCTCGCCATTGATTTCCAGTCTTCTTCTCTCAAGTAATGACTTCCACGCCAGAGACTCTCAATAAAGTCACGTTTAACACCTCTACTGCCACATTTATATGCATTTTCAAAAGATCCTTCCAAACTTTTAAACATCATTCCACCTAGTCCACACATAATTATCAATATCAACGTATTACAGATACACTTGTTCCTAAGTAATCGAATTCTTTCACATTCATCTCTACGTTCGTCTTTGAACAGTTGCCAATTAGCTATGAATTTAAACCGTGATTTCGACACTTTTTTCTCTTTAACTGTCGCTTTTTTGCTCATTTTCTTTTCTTCGGTACCATCTATACTTCGTCTTTTCAAAACTTTTGAGTCAGCTACAGAACGTTTTCTCAAAACTGGAATATGTTCAAATTCTGCTGTATTTGTATTATCTGATGCTAGAAGTATATTGTTTTCACTGTTTCGTTTATCGGCTTCCTGACTCAGTATATTAAGTTTACGCGTTAATTCAGCTGTCTTTTCTAATAAATCAAATTCGTATTCGTTTTCGCTAGGTGATGTTGAGTAACAACTTGAGGTGTATTCAGACTGGCTAGCATCAACATATCCAGAACTCTGTCTACTATGTTTTTGATATTTCGGATCTATTTTTTGTCTGGCTGCCAAACCTGCTAAGATTTCTCTGTCACTAATAATTTGAATAGTTTTAGGACACGATATCCCTCTTGTATTTCGTAGTGTTGTTGGAGTTTTGTTAGGTGTTTGTAAAACTTTACCATAGTTCTTATATTCAGATGGTAGCCTTGGATCATCTTTTGGAATTGATAAGCTTCTTGCTCTCGCCTTTTGCATTAACTCTATAATCTCGCGACTTGTTTCGCTCATACCCGTACCGGTTTTCTCTATTGGAGTCGGAATATCAAATTGGTTAATGGAATGCGAGCGATTAGTTCTTGGTGATTTATTTTTTACAAAACGTCGTGGCGTTGGTACCACCTTACGCTTTGTACTGCTTGCCTTGTTATTTTGCTGGTAAATTTGATCCTCGCTCATCTCACTTTCACTAGTTTTACTCTGTAAATCATGGGTATTATGTTAATGTTCCTTCTAAATAACTTCAATTGTAAGCGTACTACAATGAATTCATAATTTAAAAAATATTCTTTGATTACTATTACTGCGCCAATTGGAAATATAACCCTATTAACAAAGCAATCACTAGAAACAAAATTACATAAAAACTGACCCCAAATCTTGTAGCAGATTTACTCCTTGCTGGTTTTACTGGTGGTACTTTGCTTTGTGGCTCATCTCTAATTGGTTTACTAGGTACTTGTTTAACAACAGTTGGTTTTGCATCAGCAGCTAGTTTTCTACTTGGAGTTCTAACAATTCTTTCTCTTACTTCCACAACAGGTTTCTGTTCTGCATTTAATCTCTTACTTGGAACTCTTTCTACTTGTATAACTTTTGTCACAAGTTCACCTGTGGTTGATGGTAAATCCTTTGTCGTAGCAGTTTTAACATTTTGTTTTACATCTTTATCATCGAAAGTAAACACTTCGTTTTTAACAGGAGTCTTGAGGCTTTTAATTTTATCCGTGGATTTTTTATCAATAACTTCGTCAGGATAAACAATTTCTTCAAGCTTTTTTGGCGTAGAGGGTATAGGAAATGGACACTCTTTATCAACGGGTGAATTACTCTTTGTAATAGGGGGAGATAAGGAGGCCCTAGATTCTTTCCTGTCTAGAAAATCCTTAGGCAGCGAGTCCTTTGTTAAAGATCCGCGTCTATTAATATCTTCATCCTTGGGACTCAAATTATAACTTGTTGTGAGAAGTTTATTTGTGGGATCAATAAAACTTCCTTTCCTTTCTAACGTTGTACCTTCTTCTTTATCCTTTTCTGGAATCGCGAATGGTGAAATACTTCTACGTCTCCTTTCTGTTGCTGCCATAGCTCTAGCTTCTAATATTTCATCAGTATCCAGGTCATACACTGGATCTTTACTATTAACTTGTTCTTGAACTAAGCGCTTCATTTCTTCATACGTATTATCCGCTTCAATTTCTCTTGAAGTCCTCTGTGGTTTCATATCTTCGTCATCAGAAGTTGTATCTTCGTGAGGAACTAGGGTTCTGCTTGGCTCTGGAGTCTTTTCTCTTTGTCTTGTAGCTTGTGCTCTATTTTTAGATAAATTTCTACGTTTTCTAAGAGACTGTTTCTGCGTTGGATCTTCCATTTCTTCGGAATTTTCCCTATTAGGCACTTGTGCTATATTTTGATTTACAATACCAGGTTCTAATTGAGGGACATGGATTCTAATTACATTAGTATCTAAGTCACTATCCTCTTTTTCACTCATACCCAGATCACTAACGGCAACTGAAAAGAAAAAAAAATTACTGCTACGGTTGCAGGCTACGGATCAACTAATGTGAAGCTATTGACACACCGCCATTAACAATAATGTACTTTGGCACTACATTGTAAATCGGCTGCCAATACTTCACAATTATATATTAATTAGGCACATAAGAAATGTAAACTTACCATACGCACTGGCTGCGTTCAAAATCTCCTTTATCACATCGGGGTCAGAGCGTTCTAATAAAAGAATCTATTTCAGAAGCCTCATCACTTCGGACGTAAACAAACGTCGGAATAATAAAGTGAAACGATCCATTCTCGTCAGTTGCACTGGTTGGTTGGTAGGGATAGAAAATCGATTTCTGATACTGTTGAAGTATGATTTTTAATTTGAAATTCGAATTAAATGACGCGAATTTCCGAAATAAACTTTCTACGTTTGGTGAGCACGGGAACTGAACGCGAGTGCGCCAAGCGGGCCGGGCACTGATCCAAATTTAAAACACTACAGCCGCATAAGATCTTTGCATGTATGTTCTGAAAATAAAAAATGTGTGATCCACCAGCGTAGCTTGATACCTCACGAGCAATTCGCACAACAAAAGAATTCTCTTGGGCGAACAATTCAGCAATATTCACAGTTCTATCTAGGCTAGCTCCATCGACATGTTTATTTTTCCGACAGTAATTTTAGTTGTTGACACGCTACATATAAATAAAGTTGGAGATCTATAAACTTGCATTGCGGTGCAGTTTGTCGTAAGAAAAAATAACTTACGGTTCGAATGTTACAATAAATGGATAAGCTAAGCCGTAAAAGGCAAAATACGGATTGAAATAATAATTTTGGAAAATCTTTAAATGTACCCATATTTGTGCAAATAATTGTCTTGTGTTTGTGGGTATTTTATGTGCGCTTAAATTTAACCGTTATATCATGATAAATAGCTCTGCGATATAAATATACAATAGGTATTTTATATTTCATTACGTAATATCATAATAATAACCGACACTATAGTATTTTACAACTATATTCATGTGTATATTTTGGTGCTTAACTTCATGTCAGACGTTTTGAAATTTTAACGAATTAGAAGTTAAACTTAACAAAAGTTATACTTCATGTATTTCGCATTTATTATTTTTTTAATAATACAGTTAACTCTTCATTTAACTTAAATTCTCAGTAGCAACGTGTTGTCGTTTAGGTACGTATAAAAACGACCATAAAAGAAGGCACAATTTCAAACATAGTTTTTAAACATTGTTCATATTGCTTATTAAACGTTCTTTCCTCATTTCGTGTTTAATTTCAAAGTAGCTCTATCGTTAAAACGGAAAAACAATTTTGAGCGCATTTCTGTTTTTTATTTAACACTGTCAACGTTTATTTTCATCGCTAAAATAACTTTAGTATCATAACTTTAAACTAACCACAGCTGGATTATAAAATCCACCGCGATATTCAATAAGTGATAACTGTGTTGGTTTCGAAAAATGAAACACAAAATAAAAGCTGTCTTTCTTTCTAATGTATCGTAATTGATAATATTCTCATAATAATCCACAATATTTCATTCGCATTTATTTACTGTACTTTTAAAATGAGCGTACCTATATTTTTTTAGATAAATTATTAAAAATACATATTTATTTAATTTCTATCGGTATTACGCTCAAAGGCGCACTATATTTATTGTGTCAGAATTGTTCCGTGCGCCTGCTGCGAACATGAAAGCAGTGTCGCCTTTGAGAATGGGAACAAATAAAATCGCCACTTTAAGTTTAAACTCACTTTGATCCCTTATACGTGTTAGTCTTTAAATGCACTTTAGGACTATCGACACATTGTTTTAAAGCTTTATTATTTTTATTTATTATTATGACCGAGAAGTTAAAGCAGATATATACATATGTAGAAAAACCGTTTAATTTCATGTTATCGTCAAGGTGTACGGCCAAATACGGTTGTAACCTCTAATTTGTAATTATGCAAAGCATATAAGCAAGGTTGAATAACAGAAATTAAATAAATGTTTAGATATAAAACTATAATACTGTATACCTGTTTAATGTGCGTATCTATTTCACGTTTCAATCACAAAACTCAAATCTGCATCGTCTTAGTACTTTGTAGTATTTACTAAATGTTAATCATTTTATTTCTCTCTGATATTGTATAATTCAGGGTACCTTTACCGGAACACTAAATATCCCTGCGAAGACGTAGTACGTGCCTGAATGAAATATATAGCACGCTGCGCATTGTATTTTACGCAAGCTATTTTATTGTGTCAGGCGCTTTGTATTAAATTTCTACACGTGTATTACTTACAATACAACTTGCGTCGGATGCTTCCGCTTTTGTTATCATTTTATTCAAAGACTTAATAACATTGTTTTGAGTTATGGGATTATTAAAAGTACATGCCATAGTAACGACCAATAGTTTTAAACATGAACCGTGTGTATGAATAGAAGAGATATATGTTATGATGCGCAAAGAGATGCAGTTTCATTTCAAAGTCAAAATCTCCGAAGGTTTAAAAGTCCAGAGACGTTAACTTTTTTCGCTCACTCATATAATGCGTTCAGTGTACTATTATCATTCTATAAGTCTTAACAAAGGTCAAGCCAACGAAAGTCAACGTTTAAATTAGCCTACTAATATTAGATCTTATCCAAAGTCATTCATCGTTGCTTTACCTACCTGCAGCTTAGATGAAAAGTATATCAGAGCATTGCGTATACTGTCGTTATATTGTACCAGAAGCATTCACCTAATAAAAGAGTTCTATCACAAATAATTATAACAACTAAAAATTATTGTTTAATAGATTGCTACTTTCACCTTTCCTACGCTTCTTTCATATTTTTACCACTTATTAAACTGTTGATCAGAATGAAGACTGACTGATAAGACCACAAAATTGCTTTTTTGTGTACCTGTTTATATTGTGTACTGTGGTAATGTACAATGTATTATTCTGTGTTTGGTCGTAATAAAAATATGTATTTAAGTACTATATTATAATGTATATTTATATGTATGTATATCAGCTGTCCGGTCACCATAACAGGGATTAAATTGCCTAATTTGAGATCAGGCAGCCGGGTGTGGAAATGTCCCCAGTTATTTATTTATTTATTATTCTCACCTATAGTGGTGTAGATGGTACCAGCGTAGAACATAGAGTTCCAGAACGTCCAGGTCTTGTGCGTAGAGTTGATGTTGCTGACATGCTTGAGGTACTTCTCGAAGCTACTCTCGTACAATATCAGATCGTCCTGTATCAAATTCAGGATACCATCACTGCTCTGGAAAGATCAATAAAATAGAAATAAACATATGCGCGGTATATTATATAGGTATATAAAAATCCCGTATCACGATATTCGTTTGCGAAAATGTCCGAAACCACTGAACCGATTTCAATAAAATTTTGTACATATCTATTATTTGATCCAGCTTAAAAGATAGGATGGTTTTTATAAAATAAATAGATAATAAATGTCAATTATCAATAAATTGTTTATATAAAATCAATTTCTGCACGCACGATATTTGTCATATATGATTTGACATAATGTAACCACGGCAACGCGTGGTCAGGTCCACTAGTAGCAATATAATTTTATACCGAGTCACTCGTGGAGAACAAACAGCTATGCTCGTCACAACAATAATTGGTTATGAGTGGGAATCGAACCAAACCACGACTAAGCAGTCAGGTTCACTACACTAACCACGTCAACAACGGGTCAGTACCAGTATTATCTTTAGATTTGATACTGTATTAATTATTTGACACTAACCTTCATGAGTGTTTCGTTCCTCACAATTTTCTCAATATCCCTAGCAAGTTCTCTCCGGACTTCCGTTATGTTTTTGTCATATTTTTCTTCGAATGGACCTGGAATTAAACAATACTATATTGTGCGATTTGCGTTTAACAATGCAGTTAAAATATAACTATGGAGGTGGGTATAAAAACTCGCACGGAAACGATAAGGTAATATCTAATATATATTTATCTGCATACATACATATATCGGATATATTGCGGAAAATTTGCATAAGTTTTTCCACATAAATATAACTTTAATTACAACAAAGCCTACATGAGAATTCATTTTTCTCAAGATGGCAGATATACAAAAACAGTCAATACAATAAAAAATTTCATATCCAACTTTCACCTTCACAAGACTTTTACCGCCGTTTTGCCAGAATTCAATATAAGGTCGGCTGCGTTTCTTATGGTTATTGCGTATGACTGAAAGATAATAAAATTTCAGCTCATTAGATCCGTAACTTTCAGATTTAACTTAACATTCCGACAGCGGAAATCCATTAGCCCGACGGAACCCATTGTTGGCAGCCTTTGATACGTACAATAGGTTATGCGAACAGTAAGTATCCTGATATGAGTGAAAAAGAGACGAAGGAATGCTAAAAGCTGAAAGCGTAACGGCTGATTTATATTCTATTATTATCATATTCTTGTTATCTTCAGGGGAAATTCAAACAATAGATTATATATTTATTGAGTTATCCGAGTACAAGGCACAGAACATTTATTTGTACTTACTATCGCACTGAAGCGTATAGCTATTTACGACGATGATAAATCAAATCAAATCATGTAGCTATGCATTGTTTTGTTGACCGCGAAATGATATTCAAATGGTATTCAAAGTACAGCGAAAATCGAGAAATGGATCGAAATTATTATGAGGGGTTGTTTTCAAAAGAATGAATTTAAGGATACAAGGTTCGTCCATTTAACTAATACAAAAGGCTTCAAAAGTGCCTAAGGCTGGAATACGTCCATGAGTATTGAAAATTGTACAAAAGTAAAGTTAAAAAAGTTGTTGTTAGAGAAAACTGCGGTTTTCCAGCTTTATATCAGTTAATCGTAATCGTCATAATCGACAAGCTAGCTATCGTAGGTATTCGGCATCAAAATCACGTACGAATAAGTGGCATGTATCGATTTGTATACACTTCATCTGATTTATTTGCACTTTTATCTCGTCTACATTTCATGTAGATTGAAATATTTAGATTGTCTGTTAGCAATTTTGTTTTTACGACTGGATACGTCAGCTTGCAGTTTGTGCTATGTACATATAATATATATATATAATATGTATATATAATATGTATATATAATATATAATAGATCTATGTATATATAATAGATTCACGGAGTGATTTACACGAAACATATATTGGGCGACTTATTTTTACGATTGTTTTAAGAATTTAACTTCGAGCGGTTCTAATACTAACCGAATAAAATTGTAACCGCTGAATATAAGAAAATATTTACATATTGTTCAATTCAATTCAATATGGATTCGTTCGTTTGCTTTGGACTGTTTTACGTGTGTGATCAATTTATTTGAATGTACGCATAGGTACTGTCTTATCTGTATAACTATACAAACGCGTTAGGCTGATGTCACACAAGCGTTCGAGCGTAAAACGTTGTCTCCTTGCAAGCGGTGTGAGGATGTTCACGCTTGACGAACGCCAGTGGAATATCAGCCTTATGATTGAATGTGTTTATTGCTATGAAACGAAACATAGTATTACTGTAACAGTCAGATAAAACACACATAATATTCTTTATACATTATATCGCTTTTTTTAACGCAAAAACAAATGTCCTCTAATATTGTTGTGGTTCTATAGGTATTTATGTTTAAGTAACGTAATTAGGTCACTGTTAGATATAAAAAATGGACCGTCAGACCATTTACAAGTCTGTAAGGTCCGTTAACGGTCCATTACGTGCAAGTTGTTCCTACTAAATGATCTCAACTGAAAGGAAAAACGTGGTTTCCGAGAATTTATTGCTTCTTTGCAATTTTAATGTTCTCAATGCTCAGTTTCGTATACCTTTTACATTTCAGTCGGCGAGGTACAAAACAACATGCTGACTTAGCGTCATAGCGATAAATTTTAGTAGCATCATTAAACCTTAGGAGACAGATTTTTAACATTTGTTACAGGATTTACAACGTATTAGGTGTAGGTGTCTTAGCACTAAAATTTTATGTTAATTTATCTACTATACCTTTATATATGTATGCGGAATAAGTTACTGTATACGTCAGAATTTAAAAAAACATTTCGTCAATTTACCAGTTAACATTATTTTCATGCCAAGACCGACACGCAAATGATTTCAATATATATCGAATGATTTGCGGATTAATAATGTTTATTGTTACCAATACGTAACCCACAGTTACCATTACAAAATACTATATGTTTGTGAATACGTAGGTACATGTAATTACCAGCTTTGCCTTGCAGAAATAGTTTTCATTAACCAATAAATGATTTTTTTACTACATAAGAACGTGAATCTAAACTTGCAGGTGCTTAACTTTCTACCCCTATTTTACCGCCTTAGGAGTGAAATTTCCAAAATTCCTTCCTTTGTGCTTACTTATACTACATAAAGAACCTTTCAGGATTATAGACTCGGCAGTGTGCGTTGACCTCTGACTCTGCTAGTCCATCTGTCACCTTCCTGTTTCATATATGTATATACATAGATTCCATTCCAATTTGCCTAGACCATGTCAACACACCGTGTGGACTACCATTTTGCAGCTCAGTGATATATAGAATTCATCCACAACTAGTGACGTTTTATCAACGTGACTCACTTCTGAATTTTAAATATTTTAAATCTAAATATACTCCAGTGATAAAAACTAAATATATTTATTTATATCCTAGATTGCTTTTGGAAACGAAATTGCTTAGAACTTCGATGCAAACGACCTCGCGGACGTATTTTATTCATAAGTTTTCACAAATGAATCTGGTTTTTAAAAAAATTCATGAATATGTGAAAATGACATTATTTATTGGAGTTTCGCATGGTCGCAGCGGAATATTCGGAACGCGCGAAAGCCTTTAGTTTATTCAGCATCTAGTTAATTAAAACAATATGATTGTAACATTGATACCGATTTTTTGTGTGAAAAATTAAAATAAACCGTTTTTACATAATGTAATAAAAATGTAGATCATGGGTAATCTTTTATGTTTTCTCAAACAACCCTTATTCTGTTTCTATACATGTTCGTACTGCGAATTATTAGTTCTAATTGAATCCGACAGCTGTTAATATTTGCGAAAGCATGGGTAAAAGCTGAGCCCTATAAAACCGGAAGAGGTAATGTGTTAACTTCGCACATAACCTCAGCGAAACCAGGAGTAAAATGTTACATTGTTTTAACATCATTCTCTCATAGAGATGCCAACCTATTTAGCACTCCTTTACCGCGTTAGTAAAAATTTTTTGAACTTTGAAACTCATCTCATGCTAACTGCTCAAAGACATATTCTGGGTTGAAATCGAACCTATAATCCTCGTCTCATCAACCGGCCAGTTAAATGACAAAATGTTCCGATGACATTATATTCTTATTATTTCTAAAAGAATAGACATTTACAACAAATAAGTACCTACACCCTGTCAGTCTCGTAGTTAGCTTTGTAAGCATAGAGATGTTTTGCAATCGATGTTTTCTTCGTATTTTATTCTCACAGCAACTGGTCGTACTGTTGTCTTCATTTCTCTGCGGTTTAATGAATCATGACGTCACACCAGCAATTACAGTATATTGCTGTAGTAAAAATACTTCACACGAGTTTTAATAACTAAGCAATTTGCGAGCGTTTAGCGCGATGTTCGCAGACGATATTTATTGTTTCATTACGTGAATATTGGAACGCACGCCTCATACCTTTCAGGGAAAATTTAATTTCTAATTCATATTCAGGCACTAAGAATTGTTATGGATTAATTTTGTCTGTCTATATAGCCTAATGCCTATATAATAATATTTCTCCGTACATCGTCACTCAACGGAAACAATATTATCATCTTAAATCAAACTAAGCTGCCGCATGACCTATTCTATGGTGACTAGACAGTTGATAAACTGCACATATATACTTCAAGTTCACACTTAATATAGATAATTTTACAGCCAAATACCTATTCGTGTTCAGCACACAAATGTTCGTGATGGATGGGAATACAACCCACGACTTGCAGTTTTCGTCCAGTCTTTAACTACGCAACCTCGAGCTAAGTCGAACTATTTAATGACAGTAAAATTTAAATAAAATCTAAATAATTACAAAATATGTGGGCACGGTTGCGTGTTCGTTGCGTAACAGAAGTCAAAATCCGGTTCGTTAAAAATAAAACTGTAATTTAGTTCAACGTAAAACAGACAAAATTAGTTTTAGCTTGGACACATTAGAATTCCTACACACTATAAATACGAGTATATTCAACTGCGTAAAATGAATAATCATATTTATACAAAACGCGCTCGTAAATATCACGTTGTTGAAGATTACAATTTTCCTGAAAAGGTTAAGTTAGTGGTAGTGGTATTTACATTACTATTAGCTTTTTTTTCAATACTCACACTAAGCTACATATATTCAGTACATAATCCATTTGTCACCACAATCTATTTGCAGATATACTGCTCGGAAGCTTCCAAATATTCCTACAGTCCATTTAATTAAATCACGATTTGGTAATGTGGTGGTATTTGGTAGTATCAACCTACATAAAATTTATTTTCGAAATTAAAAAATGGTACAAATAAAACGTGTAGATCGGAGTGCCTCAAGTCTGCTGAACCAAAAAATAGAATTGTTGTGGTTCGACCCTTTTTATTGATCCACTGCTGGACCGGGTCTCCTCTCATAGTGAGAGGGATTTAGGCCATAGTCAACCATGCTGGCCAAGTGCGGCTTCGTAGACTTCTCACACTTCAGAAAATATTATATACATAGGTGCTATAACATATCTACAGTGTGCAGATTTCCTCGCGATGTTTTCCTTCACCGTTAAGAATAAATTAGGAACAGTCAAAAAAATTATCTTTTTATACCGCGGTTAGCGTGAACGTGAAGTTATATTTTTTGTTGTTTCATTTTCTGTTTCAATCTCGTTAAGATTTCACGGTTCCAAAACTTTTGATTTGCGACCCCCACTTCCAGTCGCGTTGCTTGCGATTGAAAAATTGCCCCGAAAACTTTTTATTTACGGCCCGGGTGAATTGTTTTCCTTCAAGTTTCCTCCCGAATTCACGGGAATTATAAATTTAAATTGTTCACTTGAGTCTCTTCGAAAAATGTTATTTGGAGTTCTGGTTCGCAAAGATCGCTGTTTTGTGAATATGGAAGAAACAATAAACGGGAGAAGTTTCAAAATGAAAGCAATGTTTGGAGTAAAAAAATAATAATGTAGGGATATATAATAAATTTGAGACATTATAAAAACTCAATTTAAGTACGACGCCGTACCTACTCCGTAACTTCTACAATCGAATTTAGTTAAACATATTAAAATACTTATTTGAATTTCTTACACTTTATTATAACACTTAAAGGTAGGTTTTATAGAGCGTGGACTTAATACCTAGTAGCATTTTATACCTACCAGTCCACCCAGGGTGAAGATGAAAAATTTGTAGTATATATGTAGGTAATTGGTAAAAATCACATCCGGCTAAAACTCAAAATTAAAGATGATCGTTAAACAGTTCGGGCCATACCATATATCGTTTCTAAATCTTATAGGTTTGACTGAATCCTAAGATGGATTCAAGTTTTACTCAAACAATACAAGTATATATTTATTTATGTACTAAATACATATACATGTATTTTATTCAAATATCAAATAACTGTCGTATCGCACATTGAGGGATTTTTAAGCTTGCGAAGTATTAAGAATAGAAGAAGGATTTCAATCAAATACATTGCTAGTATCCATATTAGATTCCATCTTACCAGCGATTGCGCTGTAAAAACTACTATCGTGAAATTTACAAAGCAAGACACTTCAAATTAGAAATCATCGAAGCTTTCTCACGTAAAATGTGACGAGAACTAATATACTTTGAAATCACCTTTTTATTATCGCACTTCGATAAGTCATCAGGCCGTTTTCTTCAGATTTTATCTGTTCTCGACATTTTGGCGCCGATAAATTCTTTCTCTCAGTCGTAAAATTACGCTAATCGAATTATTATGGTCGATCCGAGATAATATGTCCAGGTGTTCAAACGGAGAATATTAAAGATTTATCTGCACTTCTATATCGGATGTCATTGATAAAGTGAGCAAGAAAGCGCTAAGAATCAGTCACGTTGATGGACGCGGGCCGAAGACGTACTTCAATATTTTCGATATTTTCTTTCATAAGCTTTTCCGTATTCGAAGGACCATTAGGTCTCGGTGATTGTCACTACGTAGGTATTAATCGTCAAAGGCCACAGGAGCGGCTTAACATTTCCAACACACAGGTCGGTTAGTTAATTGTTTTTTTTTTATATATGGATAGAGTAGCAAACGAGCAGGCAGCAGTCACCAGTGGCCGCTGCTGCCCATGGACATCTGTAACCGACTCGTAACAGGGCTGTAGGGACCGTTAGTGTGAATTCAGTTAGTATAGTGTGTTAACAAGAATTACTTGGTGAGTATTCTTTAGTAACAAGACTGCAGGAATGGGAATGTTAGTGATATTAGCCCAGTTAGTATGTGTTAGTA
>DWGJ01001746.1:0-18354 GCA_018246895.1 Aspitha aspitha aspitha
GAAACTTTTTATACCACCCTCGTATATTCAGTTACACAATGTCCGGAAGAAGATAAGAACAAATTCTACGCCGAACGCTAAAGAGAATATTTGGAAAATGCAACAACTGCAAGAGAAGAAAATTTACACACAAGAATAAATAAAGAGAATAGCACCAGGCTATAGAGGTAAACCAGAGCGATTTGACCCAGCGAAAGTTGGAATGAAACGCGAAATACCTCAAAAGATGGCGGGACCAGCATCGTCTAGAGTCACGCCCCCAACAGCACTCGACAAAGCTGCAAAACCAACACGCCAGAAGAATAGTCCATTATGAGTAGAAACTATCTTCGGTATTGATGTAGCCGTCAGAGAGCTGAACGCCAATCAGGAAATCACGCCCACTTATGCGAGGCTTCCAGAGATTGACGAAGAGGTCTACTCTTCCATCGGAAGAGATTACCAAAATCTAAATAAACAAATGACCAAGGATATGCTCATGTACTACTCAACAGCAATGTTAGGCTCAACTCACACCGAAAGAGCGGCGAAGGGCAGCGAAGCGGAGCGCAGTTTCAGTGTCATGAGAATTTTAACTTAATTTATATTATTATAAATACTATTATCGCATGAGAAACTCGAACGAGGCGCGCGGATGCCCGCGGAGCCGCAGGAATTCCGGCGAATTCCATAAACGGAGCCGTGCGCCTGCGCGAGCATTCTCGGGAATTCCCGAGAATGCTCGAGCAGTCACGAGCGGCCGCTGGCAATATCCCGCCCCTCGCCCCGACGCCCGCCGCGTGCGTCTCACGTCTGTTGTGCGCGGGCATTCGCTATTTCGCATTCATTCCTTGCAGTGCAACGAATACAGAAGTAATGGAAATGGATGAAGAAAAGCTTATTTATTTGGTGCAAATGTACGACTGCCTGTACAATATAAAATCAAGGCATTACAGCGATAAACATATGAAAAATAACGCTTGGCAAAAAGTGGGCGCTGAAATGAATATGTCTGGTATGTATTAGTTTTATTATTTTTATTTGGGTGGTAGGTATTTAAACGTACATCAAAAAAAGTAATTTTTGTATGCAAAAGTCATATATTATTTGTCTCGCAATAGAGGAAAAAAAAGTAATGTAGTATTGATGTACATTTTCGAATTATCTGCAATACTAGTTTTGCTAAACATTTAGTTTATTTGTTGTGAAGTAATTTATTTGATATATATTTACATATACATATTTGAGAATAAATTGATGTGAGATTATTTTCATTTGATGTGCAATTAATAATATCCCATTTATTTGATTCACTGCTGAGCTGGGAGCAAAAGAAAAACGTATATAAATAGGTATGTATTTTTATTTGAAAATTAAAATAAATCATTTTTTTATATTTTAATTAAAATTAAAAATAACTTTAAATTGTTGCGATGTCGTCAGCAAATTGTAGAACTCGTTAGTTTACATACGGCACAGTCTTTTGTAAAACTTGACACCATTTTGATGTTAAATCTATTTAACTACGGGAAATCATTTTGTTTTGCCAAGAAACTGCACCACAAGAATTAAAATAAGTCTTAAATTTATCTCTTATACACATAGCATTTTCTTGGGAAACTGAACCCTCTTGAATATTTTGTAATATACTATTTATTGGCACTGTTTCATTTATGTTTTCAAATATTTCATCATTTCTTAGGTAATTATGTAAACAAGTGCACGCTAATATCAAAATGTCTAGGTATTTGGGTTGCATTCTAATTATCTTTTGAAAAACCTCAAACTTTTGTGTTAGTATTCCGAAACTGCTCTCTACAATACGTCTTGCACGGCTCAGGCGATAATTAAATATTTTCTTCTCGACGTCTGTCGACACTTGGTTTCCAGGAAAAGGTCTCATTATGTGTTTGTGTAACGGAAAAGCCTCATCTCCAACAAAAACATGTGGCAATGCTTCTGTCGTACCTGGCAAACATTTATTAGGTGGTATATCCAGTGTATTATTATTCAATGATTGTCCTAATCTGGAGCTGCTTAAAATGCCACTATCACTATTGCGACCATATGCTCCAATGTCGACTACAACGAATCGATAATTTGCATCGGCAATGGCTAACAAAACTACACTGAAAAATTTTTTATAGTTATAAAATTGACTGCCGCTGTTCCAAGGTGCTCTTATATTAACATGTTTGCCATCTATGGCTCCTATACAGTTAGGAAAATTCCATTGAGTTTCAAATTCTTTTGCTAGTTTGGTCCATAACTCAGCTGTTGGTTTGGGCATAACACGCGGCCGTAAATACTTCCATATCGCGGAGCAAGTTTCGTGAACAATTTGAAGTACAGTACTATATCCCATATGATACTCGTGAGCTAGCGCTTTGAAACTGATAGCAGTAGTTAGAAATCTGAAACAAAATTTAATTATTATCACAAGTATAAGTTACACATATCGACAAATCAAGAGTAACAGCCCCGGTAGTTTGTCTACTTTTGTCCGTGTGTGTATATTATTATGTTACCATCATAAAAATTAAAAACCATAAAACATAACAAGATTGTTATATTAATAAGTATATTACTACTATTTTCAGTGGATGATTGCCAAAAGTCTTGGAAGAAATTACGAGATAGTTATAGAAAGGGCATTTCATTAAGAGAGAGTAGAAGTGGGTCAGCTAGAAAAGTAGAACGCCCATTAAAATTTGAAAAAGAATTAGAATTCATAAAACCCTTCATGAAAAGCAGGAAACAAATTTCAAATTTAACGAGTTCGCCAGAAGATACAGATATTACCACAGATGGCGAATATCAGTCTATGTCCCCAAGACCGCAGTCGCAGCTTCTACCCTCACCACGGCCACATTCGCAGTTATCATCGTCACCACGGCCACAGTCGCAGCTATCAAACCGGACCTCTTTATCCAACGAACAGCCTCTCAAAATGTCAAATTTATTGTTCAAACAATATATTGAAGAAAAGAAAATGGAAGATGACCCAACTATTAGCTTTTTCTTAACCATGGGCCGAACTGTGAAAACAATGCCTAAAAATATTCAAGCCAAATTAAAAGGAGAAATTTTTCGCCTCATAAATGAAACGGAAATAAGACTTGCCGATGACACCGGTGGTAACATGACACGAGATACAGCTGAATTCGACTTATCTGCCACAGGAAATAATACAACCATATCACCTTCTTCAGAGCATCCACTGGAAACAATCAGTATCAGTCCTAGATCTGTGGCAGAAAATTACAATGAAACAAACATTCAATCCACATCCTTTTCATACACACCATCAATAATACCGGCTGCAGAAAACAAAACTATTACATCTTTTTCATACAAACCATCCAAAATACCGTCGACTTCAACAAGTTATCAAGAAACGAACACAGAAAATATCTACGAGACAAACTCCTCACTAAGCTCATTCGACCCACCTCCGTCGCCTTATATACCACACGCTGTGTCGAAATCACAACAAAGATCCTCTGAAGAGGATTATGAAACCAATTTTATCAATACGACATTTGACTAATAAAGAACTGTTGCCTAAATTTTCTTTCAAACAATGTTTTTTTTTGGAGTGTTGTTGATTGGAGTTAATGTTGAACAATATATAACAATACAATTGAATATAAATATACTTTTTACTTATTTACTCACCTGAGGCAGACCGATAGTCTTTCTTCAGCGGGAATAGCCAATCTATAATTGGTATTTTGTTTTTGAATATGTGGCCTGAGAATTTCCAACAAACTTTCAAATTTGTTATAGTTCATTTTATAATAGTCATAATGAATGCTAGGATACACATGTAAATTTGTGCAAAATGTACGAAATTGGCCAAACAAATGTCTTTTCTTCCACACGTCGTGTACCCAAAAGTTTCTTTTTCTTTTAAATCTTTCCCTCCTTATGTCTTCGGCCTCTTCCTCTTCTTTTATATGTGCAATAATAATTAAATCCAAAATACTCATTTTCACTGCATAAACACAAGTTTCCTCGAGTTTTATTGAAAGTGAACTGCGCATAGAACGACCCGTGAATTCATCGCGTGCGGGCTCGAGATGGCGCGCGGTGTCCCGCGACTTCTCGCGCATTCCAGCGACTTCTCGAGCAGTCACGGGAATCCTCGCGCCTTCTCTACCGAGCGGGTCGCTGCGCTCCGCTGCCCTTCGCCGCTCTTTCGGTGTGAGTTGAGCCTAATGGTTCGGTGATGCCTCTATATCACGATCTTTCCTTTTTCGTATACATTATATAAATGAATAATTTTTTGGTCGATATTATACCTTACCTATAAAAGGTAATGACAAAGTTCAGATGAGAATCATTTAAGGAGAACAAAATGGCGGCGATATCAAGGTCTCAATCACTGTTGGTGTGCTTGTCAAACCCAAGTTTCTACAATCTAATGCTTAAACGCCTTACCTGTGCCCCTAATGGCCTAACTAAAGGTCGAGCAACGTTAATAGATGCGACAACTATTATAAGGCTACGTCGCTCTAATTTATTTAAGTAGGTACTAGTTACCGAGTCCCCGACTAAATACCTACTGTTTAGTTAACAACTGACGTTTAAGGAAAAAATATGCTAATTTTCCAAATTGTGTTTAAAGTATTATAAAATGTTTATATTATACATAACTACGTCACGTTAATGCAAATCAAGAAAACTCTCTCTTTAGACGTATTTTCACTATGACTGCGGATACTTCAATGTCGTTACAAAAATGTAAAATATAATCATAGGTATAACAATGAATTAAAAAGAAAATGGAGTCCAGTAAACGTAACGACCTTAATCATAGGGTAATTTATGTTGAAAGTAACCTTAAGGCATAACAGTCATGTTGATGGCTCTAACGCGATCGCACATACTGCTCTTTTTGACTTTTTTGTTCATTCAATGTGGCTCATATGATCTAAATCCTGCATTTATTTAAGAATTAGGAACTTACATTGGTAGAAATCCACGTTCAGTTTTCGAAGATAGTTTTGATGAAGAACTATTTAAACAACCCATCAAAATTGTGGTATGCTATGGGTCGGTAGTGCCGTGTCGCCGCTGTTTAAATAAACAACTGTGTTTCAAGAACTGTTCAAAATTTACAAAATCTGTTTGTAAATTCATAATCTAGACTAAATATACCTTCAAGTGCACTCCAACTGTTCGACTTAATGTCAATGTTATGCGATTGATGAAACGATTTGTCAAAATCGCCACTTTCAGTCCCGCTCTCCCCTACGAAGGTATGTTATGGGAAATAATTTGGCAGTATTCATTTGGTGTTCGGTGAAAACGTGTACCTACGCGAATAAAATCGTCAGTGTGAAAAGGATTCGAAACCTAGCTCAGTAGGTTAGATGCGTGGTAGGAATGTCAAACATAAGTACCCACTAGATCGCGTTCTAAGTAATTTGGTGTAGACAACCAGATACTTTACAGGTTGATAGAAATGCTTATATCGGTATATAAAACAATAATATACCCAATATGATGGTTGTGAGCACCGGGGAGACCAAGTCGGTCCTATCTCAATCAAATAATAGGTCAGATACTGGCTGACGTGAGAGTCAAGAGCCTCCGAAACCGACGTGTATACATGAAAAGAGTGATCAATGTAGCTGAAACACAATATGTTTGTAAGTACAGAGATATTTTGCACTCGGTAGTTTCTGCCTACCCCGTTAGAGATCTGGGGTGATGGTATAACAATAATATACCTCCTAAATAAATGCATTGGTACAAATGATAGTCTTACGACTGTATAGCTATCATTTCCAAACAAAAATTTACTGCGAAGGTGTATAAAACGTAACAGGGCAGATGTTTTGGAAGGAAACCTGTGTCCAGTAGTGCAGTGTTCTGGCAACTGCAGTGGCAGTTAATGTGCAGATATGCTCCTATTCATCAGCGAAATTTATAGACAACTACCGAGTGTCACAGATCTGAAAACTAGCTCAGCTGAGATACACTCGTATACACTTATTAAATTGAAACCTTGATTATTTAGTGAGATCTGAGTACGTATCAGTATGTAAGTATATGTCGTACCTACAAATATAATTTTCGATAACCAGATCACCTTGACTTACGAGTACGTTGGATGAAAACAATGAATGACTTTCTCGGATTCAACGTACCAAGTCGTCCTTGACCTAAACTAAAGCGATACATATTAAACATAACTGTATATAACGTAATAAATTAGGTAGGTACTGGCATGCACTGATGTTACAGATAATAAAAGGTAATTTGTATGGTAGTTAGACACATTAGCTAAAGCATCCATGAATAATGACGTCATTTAGTAGGGTTTTTAACGTTGGATCTGCGCGCCTATCAATTGTATTGAACATTCCAGTTATTATTTTGGATCCGAGTTATTTTGCTCTAGTCCTCGTCAGCCCTAGGATGTTGTAATTTATCATGGTGTGAAAGTCAACTCTCACTAGTTACATTAAATACTTGTGCCTATAATAGGATATTAAAATAAGGCATGAAGGATTGCACAGGATTTGTTTGAGACTACGCGATCGAATTCAAGGGTAACAATTAGCTAACAAAATCATTTAACTTTCATTGAAGACGATGTAAAAATGTAATAGTGAGCATATTCTATGAGAATATCTATGGTGAATTGGAAAAGTAATGCGCATATTTTTCTCCGAGCCAACCGAGTACATCGAACGCGGTAAAGACTCGTCAAGTCTTTGCTCTCATCGGTGCATTAAATAATAGTAGGTTAACCATTTTAACATTTGTAATATTACCTACGCTACTACTCTTATAAGACAGGAGAAAAATCTCTATTAGTCATAGCGTGATGTTATATAGCCTATAGCTTTCCTCAATAATTGGACTATTCAAGACAAAAATAATTTTTCAATTCGAATCAGTAGTTCCTGAGATTATCGCGTTCAACCAAAGAAACTCTTCAGCTTTATAATATTCGTATACATAGATATAGATGAATGTGTGTTTATCAACTGTTCGGTTATCAAAACAGGCATTAAGTTGCCCAATTTGAAATCAGATAACCGTGTGTGTAATTAGTAATTATTATCCATCATGTATCCATGATATATTTCCTCAGATAAAAAAGTTACGAAAGTTAAAACCTTATTCATGCAATGTATAAACTGGCAGTCAACTTTTAGTTTCAGTTTTAAGTTGCTATTCTATTGAAAATGATGATCATTTAAATTAACATATCTAGATAACGCATTTGAAAATACACCCAAAACCATCACGCACATACAAATGAGCAACAGACGTACGAGTAGTTAAGGCTTTTAAATTAATAATTTTATGAATTGCTCGCTCTTACCGCTTTCTGCTTTGGCAACTCCGTGAACCGACCATTCTGCAATTAATGCTACACTTATGCGAAATAAAATTGAGCAAGCATTTACATATAAGGCGCATTTAATTATAAATGAATTTTATAGTTTCTATAGGGGTTTTCACTAAAGTCACCGTCATCTAAATGGATAATGAATAGATACTGATCACAGTGGAAATGATGGTTTAATTAAGAATATAATAATTAATGAAACATCAGAATAATAGCGAATGATTTTCTTCGTAATTTATTTGTGAGCTTAAATTCGAAAATATGCATCTGTGCAAGTCATTAAACAGCGCATTCAATTTCTAAAAACGATTTAGAGCGTGTAATACTACGGTGTAAACAATATTCTTTCTACAGCATTAGGAATTTTATCGTAAACTTATAACAAGTGCGACCTAAATGAAGACATCCAAGCGTATAATAATGTATAATTCCGGTCCTTTTAATGGATTCTATATAATTTTTGATTTACTTTTGGATAAAGGATGTCATGATAATGGTTCAAGAGTACCTTTTGCAGACGAGCATTTATGTGAACTCCGATGCAAAGGAAAGATGTTGTTAGAACCGCAGCCATTGAAAATCAATTTATCGTATGTAAGAGATTGGAGATCGATGCAATTCATTTTTTATTTTAAAATTTGCTACATGATTAACATGGGAAATGTTTTTTAGTCTTTGCTTATGTCAGAAATGTATATAGTAAAAATTGTGATGTTTAGATAAGTTACTACACAAGTTGTCAGAACAGACAAACATTTTATTGCATTAATGAAACGTGTAGTCGTATCGTCTGTTTATTAGCAGATATCTTTATGTATCAATTTGTATTGATAATTCCATTGCATAGAACAGATTGTAATTCATATTGCTTTATTCATTATACGCTATATCACATATTACATATATGTAGATATATAGCCGACATATACAATCACAAGTTTATGGTTATTCCTAATTTAAATTTAAACACAATTCTTCTTTCTACCTAATGTTCATTTTCGTGTTTGATCATCAAAGCACATTTGCCTTTAAAGTGATAACATTATAAGAAATTGTTAATTTTTATGAATCCACCTAAAACTTCATGGCTTAATATCGACGAGAAATGCTAGATGTAGGTAATAAAATTCAAACACCGCAGTCGTTAGTCGTTAAAGCTTTGAATAGTCCGCGGTTTGCAACCGAGCGGCGTGTGGGCTCGCATAAGGACGGCCAGTTTTAACGGCCGGTTTGCGTACCTGTACGTGCCTCGAATTCGTTTCCAAGGTAAATGTTCAAAATTTTCTAAGGCTTCGTCCGATCGTTAATTTATGTAGGACGTTAATTTGCCATTATACACTCTGAAAGGTTGGACCAGTACAATGTCCAGCTCGACAATGGCAGCGGCGTGCACTCGCAGGCGAAACGGATCGCAAATGCGGGCTCAATTGCGCGGCGTCGTGATGATAAGACACACCCAGCGAGAAAGAACGTTAACGGTTCATTGAAATCGAAAGACTGATCTTGCTGAGTGAATGCTTCTAGCTCGAAATCCAGAGAACAGGTTCCGAGAGACACATCTCGGGCGAGCCGAGCGCTGAGCGCCGAGCGCCGCACGCCGCGAGCTCGCGGCGCAGTATTCCGCCGGCCGCTAATGTGCGTGCGCGTGCACATGTGTATGGGCGAACGACCGGAACGCGGGAAGCGATCGCCGCAAACTCGTTTCCACACCTGCGGCGCCTGTGACAACATATGATTTAATACATATCGTGTTCGCAACACCCCGCAGTTTCATCGATCGTGACAAATTACACAAGGGACCCCTGACCGACTATTGAGAACTGCATCTTAGTGCAAATGAAGTGCTTGTGCTAACGATAACCTGAATAGTTGTATGATAGTATGTTGCTGTGTTGACTTATTTTGAACGTGGATCACAGCCAGCGCCATGGCTAGCTTCCAGGACCTCGCGTTCGATTGGTCGACACTCTGCCAGGAGTGTCCTGAATGCTGGACCACATCAGGTTAGTGACCTCGCTAATAACGTACCGTCTCGAGATACGAATGGCGAACGATGCTCGTTTATGTTTTCTAAAGCTATTAGCGATTAATTAATATTTTAGCAGATGTTAAATCATTGGTCGTTTACCATTTACCCGCGTCACGCTGATGTCGATGTCGATGAAGTAATTTATTACTTGTAACGAATGTTCAATCTACTGTGTAATGGATATCTACTGTTTCCCGTTTTAAACTTACGAAATCTACCATTTTTACGAGATATACATACGTGTACATATTTATAGCTGCAATTCTTTCCTATATGGAATGCTGCCTGAATACCTTGAAGTACCTACCTACTCTTTTTAAAATGTACTAGTGTACTCAGACAATTTTACAACGCCTAATCTTTTTATGCAAGCAAGTTCAAGGTCTTATACGAATTGGACATGAGCTTCCCGCTTTTATATATATGTATATTGACGTGAAACTTGGTATACTATTGTCTATTAATTTGGTGTAGCTACTTGGTGTGGCTATAGGCTTTTGATTTTAAAACACTTTTTTGTCAATTGTATGAGCATTATGTATTTACAAACATACATGTAATTTATAGACACGTATTCTCTCAAAGGTCCCTGTTAACGTCGGATATTATATTTTTAAGGTCTCAAAAGCACAGTCTTTCTGACGGCCCTGTATAAGAGCGTCTTCTCTTTTTTTGAAAATAAAGATATGGGTATTACTTGGTATGACATTGGGAACCTACAGAAGTGTCAGAATTCGAGATAAAAAATATATATAAATTATATTATCTTATACATCTTAGTAAGTTGTTAGTATGGAATAATTGTTTTATACGTTTCGTTATTTGTTCATCGTTTTTTTTTTAATTTGAATAAATGAGCAAAATTTAAGGCAAACTAGTCGGCCACAATGACTTCGAAGTCTCAAGTCTCTCAGGCTGGTTAATCGTTAGAAATATTAGTTGAATTTACATTTATTTCATCACTTTTGGATTTGTGTTGCTAATTTCCGCTGAGGCGTGACATTGTACGAGTAGGTAATAATTCCAATCAAAATAAACCATCTTGTTGATAGAAATATTATTTAAATGTCAAAAGTCATAAATTCGTAGTGGTTTTGACATGTATGAGACTAGCAAACATTGACGCAGGAAGATAATAAAGGTGTTTGATAGAAATCGCTTTAAACGACAAAAGCGCTTTTTAAACCGACATGCATCTATGAAAAATTGATAAATATCGATGAAGCACGTCAGGTGTGAAAGGATATTTGATAGTCCATGCTCTCTGTTAGGAACCTGGCGTGATCGGTACATATACGAGTAACAATAACTTACTGAATGATTCTGTTCCGTGCTTCCCTTGTAATATATGTGCCGAGGAGTAGTAGTATGCTATTATTTACTTTACAATTTAACGCTACATCGTGGTCACGCTTTCAAGTGAATCAGGTGTAACGTAAGGCTTCGGTGATAAGATTCAGGCGATGTACTTCATTAGTGTATTACCTAAATTTGTGAAAAATTTAAAATTTACTGCTATTACAAAAGTTCGGCCCCGTACCTTCGGCAAAGACTTAGTATGACATTCTTAATTTGATGTTGCCCAATTCGAATCTGTCACATGGTTCGAACAAATAACGTTTTGCATATTTTGTTTTTTATCAATATTAATAAAATATGAAGAAAAAAATATAAAGTACAGTAAAGATTTTAATTATAAGACTCAAAGAGTAGATTGTTTTAGCTGGCTCTACGAGTATCAGTACTTGACACTCAACTCAGAATCTCACTAAAAACTCCAATACTCTCAATTTTTTCATTACCTTAACAGGAATATTTTTAAACTAGATGTGCCCCCCGATTCACTATAAATAATATAAAGAGAAAATAAATGTGTAACAATTTTTTTCTCTCGTAAAAAATTTTTTTTCTTAAAAAGTATCCTATGTTACTTCTAATACCTCCAAGAATATGTGTACATAGTTTCATGATGATCAGTCAAGTAGTTTTCGCGTTAAAGCGTAACAAACAAACTTACAATCACATTTATAATATTAGTAGGGATGTCAAATCAGGTTATTACTTTTTTGTCACGGAATTCAATTTTATTTCATGAGTGTGATATCACAAAAAAGAACAAATTTCTCTTTTACAATAATGCATTAAATGTAAATTGCTTACCTTACTTTAATTACAAATATAAGCCGCTGCATTCATTAACTTGCGGCACACGTATTTTTCTGTGCTACCGCGTTTACGAGATAAGCGCTTTATTGTTAAAATGTTTTATTTTACACTTACACATTTAATGAAAAAAAAACATCATAATAAATATTATTTACTAGATTGATTGACAACTAGACGAAGAACAATTACGCGCAATGTACGTTTTGTACTAATTGTAATTTTTTTTTATTTGAAGAGAGTAGGAAATGCGCGGGCAGGCTTAGATACATTGAACAATTGAACATGATACTCATCGCACAATATCCAAGTTCAAATTAAGTAACTTAGCATTTTATATCACTTTCATAGGTACCTAAATACATGGCATGCGGACATGCACCCAAAATTGAAATTAATACTTGACGGCCGTAGAGTACATGACACAAGTAGTTTGCAGGAAATTGTCGTTTTACGTTTCGCACAGTCGAAATCATTGTCACCAATATTTTGAATGGAACATTTGTAATTCTGTTGCGATTGTGTAATAACTGTCACCTCCTAACATGAAACCTAACCTTCGCGCTCCTTCAGTTGCCAGATCGAATTCAATACCCGTCAAAATATCTTGCATAACAATTAACAAATTACAGTTTCGTAATGAATATGTAATCGATTAATTAAGTGTAAAGATAGATAAATGTTTTGTTTACTGATTGCGGCCTTGTCTTATTCGTTAAAGGCTTTGACGCTTGTATGAAATCCTATAGATTTCATTTCATTGTTTACTGTAGGTACATGACTTGATTTTTTCTATTGTTAATAAACATTACGATTACTCGTTATTTAAACTCTAAAACATCATCTTTCAAAATCAGTCTAATACTGAACGTAGGCATTATCGGTTACATCGTTAACTCCTAGTGTATATACTTAACAAAATAAAATATTCCTGTTACTTCTCATTATTAATAATGAATATAACGTTCGTTGACTTATTGAATAACTGTTTTCAAAATTTCAGATCTGAAAGTGAAGACGGGAACGTATTACGCAATGAAAGTGCGATGTATTACTAAAGTGATTTCTAAATAAAATACTCCATCGGAGCCTGTTTGTTGATTTACGTGAAAGTTAGAGAATGCAACAATTTGTTTGTATGTTGCGCGCTGCTAATTGACAGACGTGTTTTCTTTGTTCTACTCTGATTGATACATCTGCTAAAATGTATCTAGTGAGACATATGTATATGTAAGTATATAATTTGATAATTAGTAACGCCACGTTGACACTTAGCTAAATGTATGCAAACAAATTCTAAATCTGAAGCACGCAGTCTTGTTTCCAATTAATATTTAACAAACGAATAGTCTTATTAACACGCATTACTAACTGAACTAATTCATAGTTGAATTAGACGTTTGTCGCAGGTCTTCTCATAAAAAACAAAAATTAACGAACTGAAGAAAAGCCTATAAAACTAGATTAAAAGTAGATTCGTTAAATTGATTGTTTTTCAACAATGATAAAATAGTAATTACTAAGTTTTATGTTAAGATGCAAAATTATTGTTGCTGGTTTAGTTTATATAAACAAAAAATTACGAAGATATTTTTAAAGAACTTTGACATTAAAATAATAATTTATTTAACAACAATTAATAGATTTACAGCTACTCACAGTACAGTGACAAACATTAATACTTCTATATTATCACATCGTCGACTTTCGATTTTCGAAGGGTGCAATTAAACAAATGGTCGTGGGTTATGTAAATCACTCAATTAATCCAATTACAATTCATTTGCCGCAGTAAATGGTTCTCATTTTACTTAATTGTTAGTTCTCACGGCGTTCTCACGATTCGCGTTTAATTGGTGCATCCGTCTTTGACCTCAGAAGATCTTCGTGTGTTACCTTTTGTAATATTACAAATTACGATTATTACATCGCCTTAAAAATTACATGTAGGTACCTACATAATTGTTATTTGCCGTTAAATAAAGATGTAATGGAGAAATTCAATCCATTTACTTAACCCATAAATATATTTTTGTTGATACAGGTGATTTCTCCCAAAGTGGAAATTTAGTACGTATGTTTTGTTTATAATTAGTAAACAATGAAACCACATGTCCCGTAGAAACAAAACGGCTAATTTATTTTATATTCATTACAACGAAACAGACACAATCTAAAACATAGACAATTTTACAAGTCAATAATGTAAGGAACCAAATTCAAACACCAAATAAATAGGTATACTCGTATTTTCGACATAATATAATATTCTAGTATTTTTAAGTGTTCTTATAGCATATACAACTATGTACATAAGTTTTGTAGGTATGTAATATTGCTGATTTCTCCGATGTATAAAATCATTAAAAAATACCTATAGTTCATGTGTCCTTTTTAACGAAACGGACAAATAAAAATGCATCTATTTGGTTATGTTATTTTTATCAAGTCGCATAAAATTTACGGGCTCTGCCACGACCCTAATAATGGACTATATACCGCTCAAATAAGCTTTTTGTATATACATAAATGTAAATAATAGTGGTCGACCTTCAGATAAGTAAATAATGCAACCAGTAGAACGCGATCTACGAGTCGGTTTTGTTTACTTGAGTGACGTCAACAACGTTGCACCACGCGTTTCCGTCACTGATGAAATGTCAAGCGACGTTGTATTTTCTTTATTTTTACGAGAATAGTAACTTAAAAATACTTAAATTGAAATGAAAACGAAAACAGAACTGATCGTATTTTACCCAGAATTGCTTGTGCATATATTTTTGATGTTGCCAAATGCCGTAGGTATGGAATAGGAAACATTCGATTGGCGAGTAACGCACGCTTCTAAGTCATCGGCAGTCGAATAATTTGAAAGGGAACATGTGTCACTTGAATATCAAGTAGGGACGGCGATACCGTTACAATGTTCCGCGTATCCGAATTCTCGGCCTGAATGTCTAAGCTCGGTATTGATGAGCGAACATATCGACGGTACAACTGGGCGAGTATACTAAAAACCTAAATACATAATATTAATTTTAACACTTCAATTATTGTACCATCACACCAGGCCTCTAATGGGGCAAGCACAAAGCACCAAATATCAAATTTTTCTATCTTTACAGACCTGATGTGATTTTTATAAATTCATTACAGTTACAGTTCAATAACAATGTCTTAGAAGAAGTGTTCTCACGGTCATCGCATCCTAAATTCGCTGACAAACAGATCATAAAACTAGACATGTACATTTTTAAACACATAGTTACGAGTATATATATTTTTTCGCGCCCAAATAATGCCTACCAGGCTTTGAAAGGAAATGTAATAGAAATTAATGACATTTCATTATAAATTTTAACTTCAAGTTGTAAGTTTCAATACAAAATAGATACGTGCCATCAGAAGCGATAACGACATCCTCCAATTACGAGTATTAAAGAACATCGCTTTATTTTTAACTACACCAAAATGTAGCGAGAATTATATAAAAAGAGATATCACATATTATTTATATATAAGGTATAGGTATGTCTACTCGTATAACACAAACTTTATAAATAAAATTAATCACCTTAATTTTTTGCGACTTAGCTAACCCATCTGATATACATTACAATCTAAGATTCAAATTATATTTCAGGATTTGAAATCCTATTAATATTATTAATGCGAAAGTTTGTGTGTATACATGGATGTTTGTTACTCTATCACGCAAATACTACTGAACCGATTACGATGAAATTTGGTATGTAGGTAGCTGAAGACCCAGAATAACAGATAGGCTACTTTTTATCCCGGAGTTCCCGAGGGATCGGTATTTGCACGGGAATAACGAGAATTAGTAGGACTTAGTATCTTAGAATTCTCCCGGGGTCGGTATTTAGGCGGGAAAAACTTTGTGACACACTGATTTCCACGCGAGGGAAGCCGCGGACACATCTAGTAATTAATAATGTAAGTGTCGGTTTTATTGCTAAAGAAACATGTTCATAATTTTGAATTGCTGTTATTACAGGAATATTTCTAAATAGATTGACAACAAAAAATTCTTATTAATAAAACATCATTATGACTAATATATATTACTCAGTCATTATGAAAGCCATATAGAAGAAAAATATAGCTATATAAAAATGGCCACCGCTATTATAGATCTTATAAAAAGAGATTTTTTATTATTATCTATATATTTACTTACTCTTTATAAAGCAAAAGTACCTAATAAAGAGCGAACTTATGCCATTTAACATTCGTACAAAAGCATTCTTTCGTAAACATGCACGAGTAATCGCCATCCATGATAGAGGTAATAAAGTCAGAGTTGCTTCATTTTAGAGATTAAGTATTTGCGATGTAGAAGTGCTTCAGGGTCTTAGGAGTCTGATCATCAATGAAAATCATCAGCAAAAACCTTAAAATACATAAGAAACATTATCATTACATGTGTCGCCGTAAGTATTTTATAAATACAGTGTTGCGGAGTCCATAACACGTTATAAACAAACATACAGTATTGACCGCAATTAGAAATATATACGTGTATGTCGTGGAAGTTATAATTTAGTTTTTCCCACCGACTAATGCGTATGAGAGAGGCCTGTCGCATAGCACTGACTGACTCCTCCCGCGCACTCACCCGCATTGAATACTGTTTTAATCGCCTATGAAATAAAACATGTTACCAATAAAATAGGATTAGTTACTCTTTATAACATCAGCTATCTCCCAGTGAAAATCTCGTCAAAATCGGTCTAACCGTTTCGGACATTACTTGAAACAAAAAGATATACATATATATTTTTTTATTGAAATTGACTTTAGAGATTAAAATCGTAAAAAATCGACTCTTTGTACGGTTTCCGGCTTCGGTCGGAACGGAATCGATTTTCGATGACAAAATACTTATATATATTATTAATTAGTGAAAATTTTCACATTACAGACAAACAGATAAATTTTATTATATTGGATACGTCAGTACCTACCTATGAAATCGTGTCTTCTAACTTCTGACGGACTAATGACCGTTTTTACCGAAGTGCGCGCTCTCTTGAAGACCTCGCGAGTCCGTTGCATATTTTATTTCCTTAGATTACTGTGATATTGTATGAAATCCATTTTAAAATGCGATGAACGCCTGTAAATATTAGCTGAAAATGTGTTACAACATACCGCTGATACAACTACATAGTATCTCTATTTATAAATGTCTAACTTATTTTTATGTATACTCTAACGTTACAATTACTATTTAAATGAACTGAGCAACAATGGTGACCTTGAGAGTAAAGATGTAAGAAACACAATTGCATAGATAACAGTGTTCAGGTCAAAAGTACAATGACCTCAGATTGGAATCGAGCTACATTGGACGGGTTTGAAAAAACGGTAGGAAAATAGATAACACGCTTGACTGGTATGTAAACTTAGCACAATACATAAACTGGCACGTCGGTCCATTGGTTAGTGTAATAACTGCTGAAGTGGCAGTGGGTTCGATTACTGCCCAGAAAATATTTTTTACGTGGAGCCCAAATCCAGAACAGACATAAATCATATTTCATATAATAATATTTATTATAGGCGAAGGTGATGACTACAATGATACAAGTTGATAACTACAAATTAGAATGATGTTTGGATAAAGTCTTATCATTTTGTTAAATACATATCACCCAGTTCACATTACAGTGATAAATTAATAACAATGTATCTAAGCTTTTATAATTTGTAAAACAACTAACTGTGATCCTCCACTAAAGTTGCTTTGTTCCTTAAAAAATAAGACAATTGATTTTATGTAAATAACTTTTACCATTCCGTAGCCCTCAGACAATTGTTTAAAGAGTATTTTATTTATATTATATGTCGTAGCGTACACTTATTATTAAAAATAGAATAACGAAAAGGAAATTCAATACAAAATCAAAGTGCAAAAAATCCTTAGTTCTACCTCACTCCAAACTTCTTTACACTAAATTTCGTCAAAATTGGTTCAAAGGTGAATGTGAAAACATAGTGAACAAACAAATAGCCCCAGTTATTGTTGCGATTATAATATTAGCTTGAATGAAATCGAAATTATTATATTATGGCTATTAGGCCTGATGTAAGTCGAATTTACGGACTTGAATCGTTCTGAAAATTGTAGTTGTTCTCTTTTGTTTACTACTTAAACTGTTAAGGTCGTGGAGCACGACCATAATAATGTGTATGTATTATACCTATGTTATGCCTACTTACAATTTAGTATGTATAAAAAATATGTCATAGAATGTGTTGTTGGATTTGCAATGCGTAAATATGTACTCGTAGCTGATGATATTGTAATATTTATAAATATTACAACCAATTGTAGTGTAAGTGAAATAAATCAATTCATCATTCTCCGTGATTGTACGAGGTTAATAGGACTATACAAATGAAATTGTACGGAATCTGCGCTGTTCTAAAATTGCACAATTACCAAACACAATTGAGAAAAAAAAACGTGATAGAACAAATTGCTTTCAATCAAATTCATTTAACGCCATTTGTTGTTAAAACTGGTGCTATAATAAACTGTAATACGTTAAAGTATTGTTAACTCACTTTATTCACGTAATGCGAGTTAATAGTTGCAATTTGAGTGCCAAATAACAAAGAATATTCTTCTCCATGCATTTTGTGTTCAGACTCTTTTTTGTTTGCGAATTAGAACTCGATAGAGATTTTTTTTAGTTTGTTTATACTTTCTATCGTTTTATAACTTTGTAATTTTGTTTGGATATTTATACATTTTTTTCTATTAACCTAATTCGCGGTTATC
>DWGJ01001747.1:0-18353 GCA_018246895.1 Aspitha aspitha aspitha
TCTTATATCGCTCTAGATAGGTCACCTGGTGGTTCAAATGACCCATCAATTTTTTAACATGGGCTTGTAGTCTATACCACCAATTTAGTTTTTTATTAAAGTATGTTCAGACCATATTTGATATTTGGCACTCGCTACTTTCTGCCTACTTGGTTAGGGACCTGGCATAACAACATGTATGTATGTATGTGTTCAGCCCATTAAAGTGCAAACACAATTCTCACATTTATATTGAAAGCAAAAGATAGAGCATACAAACCCGAGCTGGCGAGAGAGACACTCCAGCCTCTCAATGAGGCTCTGTAGAGAGCTGACTTTGATGCAGTGCTGTAAACTATCTAAGCATCGCTGGAGTATCATTCGATCAGCACTGTCTACTGCCCATCTCTTATCCTGTACAGAAGAACAGTATTAGAGTTCTATTTGGCAGTAACATAACAGGTGATATGATGGTGCATATCAATGGATACTACAAAATTAGTAAAACTAATGGTCCCTCAGCGGCCGACAACCAACTGTAATTCATAAAATCAGTTATTAAATCTTAAGCTGGCACTACTTGCTAGTAGTAACTTAGTAACATAGTAGTAGTAACTTAGGTTAATTGCTACCAATACAACATTAACAAGGAATATTAAAAGAAAAGGTAAGATTATAAACCTACAAAGTGTGTAAAAATTCTCCACATCAAAACTAATGTAAGTAAAGGTAAGTAAAGCTAATGTATGTAAAGTTAAGATGATGCTTAAGTCGTTTAGAATGCATGAAATTTATTGAGACAGAGTTTGTGTTTTATTTAGAATTAACACCCTAAATATTTTTCTAATTATTCCGGTATTTTAAAATAGTACATACTAATAATGCCATTCGTACAGCCTTCGAGGTTTCACTAAGATTTTTATACTGTGACGTTTTCGATCTCAGTTTTTCCATGAGGATTTCCTTTTGAAGTTCCTTAGATTTATCATTTAGTCCATTAGCGGATCCCATCGTTGCCATTTTGATATCCGTCATTGTGTCGTCAAACGGTTATAAAGTACAACAACAAACACAAAATTGATAACACTTGTGATTGCACACTATACTATTTATTAATGTAGATGAAATTTATATGATCTGTTATATCGCAGTTTCGTTGGTTAAGAATTTATATTTAGAAAACAATTATTATATTTTACGTTAAACCATATGTTCTACAATTAATTAATAAAAAATCAAATTTATCACGAATCCTAAATAAAATGAAGCAAACTGTCAAATTGTCATTTTCACGCGATGCCATTTGCTTTGATTTCATTTTATTCAACTAAGAAGGGTATAGATACTGCTCTAATATATGTGGCGCTACTGAGATAAGTGAATGCCTAAGAGAAAAAGAGACTTCGATATAGTTTACATGGTATACCGCTAACTTCGTATTGTAGTGGGCTTATCAATGCCAACAGTGGGAGGTCGTTCAGAAATCTGTATACATAATACAATTTATTAGATTTAAAAATTATAATGTTATATAAATATCAATGTTATTAATACTATACAATCTTTTCTAATTTTAAGATTAGCTTTAATACATGTTCGTTTTTCATTCTTAATATAGCTAGAATACAAAAAGTGTAAAAAACATTTAATAGTGTTGCAAAATATCGATAGTTGAGGTAAAAATCATTTATATCGATAATTCGGTTGACAATACTGATATTGTGGATGTTATCGATACTATAGTTATTGATTCTATTTGTGGGTTACCGATCTCTTTTTCTCCTTGTTTCTGCTATACCTACTATTACCCTAAGGTTCTCTGGTAAAGACCGCTTCTTAGCGATAAGTCCGCCTTTTGTATGTCTCTCTATCATCTTGTGTATCTGTTTCTATCTCTGTATTTTATGGTGTACAATAAAAAAAAATTGTATTGTATTATATCGATACATCGATCGGCCAAAATTTTACATAAGGCTGAGAAACACACTCGTCTCAAGTAAAAGAAACAAAAATTTTGTATGTGGCCGCCACGTACGTTAAAAGTGAAACTTTTTACTTACTAGGTAGTTTTTTCCAACCCTTTTATTCGTCTACTGTTAGACACGGTTTCCTTTGAAATAGTGAATGGGCTTACTATGCGGAGAGATAGACAAATTAATATTTTTTTCTTTGCAAACAAATTATTCATATTATTGTTTTCATGGAAAGAGGACTAGTAGCAAAACATAAAACAAATTTAAGCTAAATAACATTATGCAGCAGCACACAGTTTTACAAAGAACATTAAAAATTTTGTGTAATCAATACCCATGGACAATCCACATATAGCTGACCATTCGACAAACATTTCGCATTTCCCTTTAGGGTAGTAGGTATTAAAGACACATATAAATGTCGTAATATAAGTGATGGCAATAATTTTAAAAAAGGATCCCATGTTCTCTCCCAGGTTTCCCATATTAGATTTCATCACGACCGGCCAAGTGATTTGACAATTTATTATTATTATTATTCGTCCAATTTTACAAAATTTTTAAAGAAGGATTTGGAGATTTATCTATAGCATATTGTTATATGCATGGGCAGATTTCTTCCCTTCTTTACTTTATAAATTTAGTTACTCGCTTGTTTTGTCCTGGTCTCGCCAATGTCCCAGGATATTAGGGTAATTTGATTTTCACGATTTTTTTATTCTACCTAAGGAAATCATTATTAGAAAATTTATTGCACGTTAAACCATTTTATTACTTTAGAAGACGGTCGTTGCTATTTCGAATTCAAATCATTGGATTTATTTCTCTTCAGAATTGCTAGTCAGTGAATTTGTCTCATTTGGCATTTGTTCGATTTATTGTTTCTTTCGCATTGGTCCATGGTCAGCAGAGTTTGTGCACGTTCCGAATTTGTCTCAAAAATATCTAAGATAAATAGGCACATTGATGGCCGAGTTTACGGAGTTTGTTTTTCTATTTGAATTCCGATGGCAACAAAATTGTTTAAACTAATCGTCTAATTTGGTCCACTGTTAACCCTTACTTACTTACGTTAATGAGATATTTAGTGTGCATAAGTAAGTATGAGCAGTAGACATGTATAATCTAATCGTTAATTTTATGTAGAAATCATAGTATTTTTGTAAGTTACTTGGTCGGTTAAAAATCTGAAACCGCTTTTATAAGTGATTACCTAATTTTGATCAACAATAATTAAGCAATTTAAATTGAAGTATCGAATATTTATTTTAAACTATTTGGTAGAGCATATGGTCTTAAAAACATTAAGTACGGCTCACCAGGGGTATGAGTTTATGTTAATACTCGCTGTGCTCATATTATTATTATTATTAACTAATGGACTAATAGTAAGTCTTATTCCCGGTGTCCTATTACCGATGAATTTACAACATTATCGTCTATTAGAAATTGAATTAATTCACACTAACATAACATTAACATTCCTTCAGTGGTATTCAAATTTGCAGGCTGGTATTACCTAATTAATAGACGGCCACTTAATACTGCTGCTGACTCTTTTCACAAAAAAAACATTAGGTACATAATTACGATAGAAATTTGTAGTAGCTTAATTCCAGTTTTCTTGTCTGAAGTGCACCGAAACAACTATCTACTTATAGAAGAATCGCAAAACGACCTATTCATAAATGTCATTATTATCCTAAAAATAGGAAAGATGAACGGGCAATATTTTAGGTATTATAACTGATACTAAATAGATGATTCAAAAACTTAGCTGCTTCGATATGTAAAACGTATAAGAGCATCGCATTTTATTGCTTGGAATTTATTTTGTGAATTGTTTTATTCATGTATCCCACTCACGTATGCTGAAGTAAAGGGACCAAGCGGGATAAGTGAGAGGGAAGGCTAACGAATCTAATTAAGGTTGCTTTCTGCTTTCAAGTCTCTTTGAAACCCTTAAAAGGCACCGAAACCTTTTTTTATAAAGTCATGGTTCCCCAAAATGAGTGGGTATCACTAAGTTTTTGAGTCTCTGTCCCCAGTGCAGAGCAGGAGGCTGGGGCCTATGCTAATTTTTGCAGGCGTGTATTTCAGGATTTCACGTCTCCAGTGTTCGACAACACATCCATAATTTTGACTTTTCTGCCGAATAACGGGTAGGCGTATACGTAAACTAAGTTTTAATGGGTGCTATTGTGCGTAATATGGGACAAACAGACACATATATTGAGTTAAACTAAGTAAAAGTTGAGGAAAAAAAAATATGTCCAAAAATTTTGAGAGCAACAAATAATATGCGTTATATGTACATGGATCCCCCAATTTCTACGCGATCTTTCCATATCATGCACACATCCAAATCTGCAATATGCGCTGAAAATACTATCATCTGTTTACGTTTATTAAATATTTTTTACTTGTCGCGTCTTTCTCATCCTTGGACGGTCCTTATGATATTTCACAGTTAAGCGTTATAATTACAAAATGTAACTCACTCATGTCTTTATCATGACATCATATAGTATTAGATGACTAGATAATTCTCAATGTGTACAATAGAGCGTTAATTTAGACCATTACATGACGTGACTTGAAAATTTCACCGCCCTTATCGTAGCGTAGCTCGTTAATTCGTGAGCTGCAGTTTTTTAGGTGATTCAATGTCGTTCATTTTAGTTCAGTCTTTTTAACCTGAGTGATAACGCTCCGTTATTTACTCTGAAAGCTTACAGGGGGCGGTATAGAATCTAGCTAGAAGCAAGTGTGGGTGATGAAGGGATTTGGAAGCGGATAGGCATATGACACACTAGGTACATTTAAAATAATGTTATTTTAGGGAGAAAATAATTTGGCTACAAAATAATTTATTCTCAAAGTAGGCAATAGACGAAATAAGTTTGGGAGTCTGTGCCTTAGATGAACTTGAGTAGGTTCATGAGTGACAGCCTGATATAGGTCGGGTTACGACAATGATACGATGTGACGATGATTATACAAGATCTATGTAATAGTCATCCTGTTAAAATATCTTGCTGATATTTCGGAAAGTTATCCGACCGAAACTGTTATAATTTAAGAAATATTGATCGATCGTTACTAACATGTTATTTAAAATATCTCTTAAAAGAAGTCATCTGTCAATAAAAATGAGAAATATTCGCGTATATGTATCTACCATATTGAATAGAGTTGCAAGAAACTAATGTTACTTGGCAAGCATTCGCGAACATGACATATACATGTATAGTTCTAGTAGGAAAATGTAGAATCCAACCGAGCATTTTAAATTCAATCTTTCTTTTTTTGTTAATAAATCACTTAACCTTAATCTTCAATTTTAGTTTTCCGGTTGGGGGGCCGACCGACACGGGGGCGTACATCGATCGATAATATTTATAAATTCCTGAATACATAATTTTACATCCAGACACAGCATATACTTTGGTCTTTTTTGCAAATATTTGTCGTGGGTGGGAATTGAATCTTAAAACGCTGTGATTCGTCGTAGCTGGTATACTGGACTGGAAGCAACGCTTCTTATTGTGTTTGGTCATTCTATACGAGTAGGTTACACTATTTGTCACGGTTTGGGCTGCGAGGGTATCGTTACCAACTTTAATTACTTAAAACTGCCACTCATGATCTCGATGAGAAAACCTCGCTCCCAGGTCGATACTCACGGGCAGCACTTCTACCCACTTTCCACTGATGTATTAAACAACAAACATTTAAACACTGTAGAAGTTATTGTTACCTATTAATATTTATTATTGTTATAATTAAGAATTATTTAAAAAGAAAAATTTAGCAATAGGAAAAAAGAAAAAATAAACGGTATCCAACTACTTTACGAGTATGTACGAGTACATTACCTACTTCCATTCCATTCCATTCCATTACTTACCTAGTTCCATTGTCGAAGAAAAATCATTCATTCAATCAACCTAAATTGTTAGATACTCGAATTCAACCTAAATTAATCTGATTGACTCGAATTCCAAGTTTTCCTGTGATATCTATGAAATAATAGATATCTACAAAATTTCATAGAAAACGGTTCAGTGGTTTCGGAGATTAGCGCAAACGAACATCGTGACACCGGATTTTAATGGATACATATATAAGGTATTATTTTAGTACTTGCTAGTAATGTTAAAAAAATATATTTTTTGTCTGCCAGTTTCAATAGGTAGAAATAATAAAGATGACATTTGTCAGGCAAGACGTAGATCATCTTGTTCGAGTTTTAATTTTCGCGTTTCAGTTACAAGGTGACCTGAAACATGTGCGCCTGACGCGACGATATAATAAGACATAAAGTTGAGGCAATCACGGAGCTACAAAACTAAAGGAAAACACTGCAGCAGTCAGATAAACTTTTACTCAACATCTGCTAGCTCTATATTTCCTTCGTTACATATATATGCTGGTTACATGAGTTGTGCTACCCAGAATGTAGAAACAAGTTACTGCATATATTTTAAAAGATTTTAGTTCATGAAATGATTGAAAATTTGTGATATTTATGACAGTGATTTTTATGACAGTAGTAGAGCGCCAGGTTTGCCAGGATATACATAGATGTTTGGCACTCGGTACTTTCTGCCTATCCCTTTAAGCACCTAGCGTGATGGTATAATAACAACAATAATAGGAGGCATAAATAAAGTTTGTGAAAACCATACCTGATAAGTTAAAATTCTTTGCTGATCTCGGTACTGAAATATTGATTACAATTCTGTATTTTTTCTTGATATTGCCTCAATTGGAATTTCATATTGTAATATCGTTTGTGTACTCTATAGAAGTTGGACTAAGGAGTATTCCTATGGTAAAATTGTATAAAAGAAAGCCTACGCTTTTATTTGTACCAGTAGATTAGTTTGTACGAGTAGTAGCCTACGGCGTAGTCGCTGCGTGCTTACCCACTCTACGAGTAACTTGTACTTCCGTGAACTTGACATCATTAGTAATTTATTCTGGTTATTTGCTGCGTTTGAATATTTATTTTTGTATCCTATTTGTAATTTATAGTGACATGCCATGTATGAAGGACAAATGTCTGCATTGTTACTTTTTTGTAAAGTTAAAAAATGTAATTAACTTTCTAATGTACTTTTTATACTTGTGGCTATATAGTACTATCCACAATGAAATTAATGTAAGGTAATCGTAAGATTTTTGATGCCATTTTTAACGTTTTAAAAGTAAATTTATACCATTTTGTTTTAGAAAAATATTACAATAAAGTACCTATGTATGGTGTGTATATTATATGTATAACTAGTGTGAATTTTATATAAATAGAATTTATTAGGATTGAAATAAATACAAAACATTAATTTATTAATATCATTTTTATTAAAATTATTATTCTTGACGATAGTTAGGTAATATCTATTACATTCGTCTTTACAATAAAATATAGATTAATTAATAATAACGATATTTTATTTCATAGAATACATTCATATGTTATTAATATTGAATTACAGAGAAACTCCTGCTTCTTGAGTCACAATTAATATCTACGGTATTATAATTAATAATACTGAAACATTTAATACTATGTTATTTTATAATCCAAATATTTGAAGTGGCTTTAAGAGTAATTATTATGAATTTTAATGCACGACAGTTTGTTAGATAACGAACCCTCGTGACGGACAGCCACTAAATTATTATTAAGTTCGGTCACGTCGGTCAAGTTCTAAGTGGAGTTAAAATTGAGATTGAAGCCATTAATACGGATTTGGGGATCACGATTCTTTCTCACAATGACGAAAAAGTAAACAAGATGCAATTAGAATAATAAAGAACAACAATTCGCGACTATTTGTATGGAGTTTGAACTATATTGAGTATTGATTCAGGGGTAAATTCATAGCTGACGGAGGTTCATGGTATCGGAGCGCTTGGAGCCGATGGGGAATTGGGACAGGTCGATCTCGTCCATGGGATAGTCGGGTCTGTACCTCTTCTTGTCGAAATTGGATCTGTAATAAAATACAAACTGTTAAACATCAGCTCGAATAAGTTGTCGAAGCAGCTGATACTTTACATAAGTATATTATGCTAAATTTAGTTAGGGAAACCTACTCAGTATGCTATGTAAGGAATCTGATCTATGGTGATGAAATTATTATGTCTTGTTGATAAAATTAAACGGTGGTCAAAATCAAATGGTATGGCCAATCAACTATATTATGCCAAATATATTGTTAACCGACATCTGTGCACTGGACTATCGTTAAAGCGATTGGCAATTGGCAATTCTGATGCTTTAACCAGCATACGGCGCTGACACACAAGGAACGTCAATTTCTCTTGGAATCTTTGATAAATCAGTTACTGAAGGTCTTCAGTAACTTCAGTAACTTCAGAGGCTATAACATTGGCCGTCTAACATCGGACGCTCAACGTATATAAGTTGTATTACCTTTCATTGGTTAGAAAACTTACACGGGGGTGTCGAGGTAGTTAGAACCGTAGAGATGATAGAACCGCTTGAAGGGGAACGGCATGGAAGTCTGGTCGATTTCGTCGAAGTTGCGTTTCTTCACGAAGGTATTCATGTTAGATCTAGATTGAACAAATAAATATATGCAGCGTAAAAAATATAAACCTACCTGTTTCTAACTTCTTTGTTACATATTTGTAATTCTTCAACTATTTTAACGAGACACATACTCGTACTCGTAGGTACCTATGTATCTACCTATTTCTAATTTTGTGTAGTCTTTACACTCTTATATCTTGTAGATGAAAAAAGTGTTTAAATTTAATTTCTTAGACTGCTGAAAACATTTGATTATACAAATAATCTTTTTCTGCAGTACTAGGACACGAAACTCATCAGAAAATAAGGTACATAATGTATGTAAATATGTATGTATTTAAAAACTTTGTGTGACATTTGCGATGTTCGATTAATATAAATATATTAACGTTAATTAATATTTAATATGAATATACATATTACCTATTGTCATTGTTTAAGTTCATAAGGAACTAAATGTCTGCAGTAGCGAGAAACACTCGTAGCAATGCACAATGCGAAGCTACGACATGACACCTGAATATTAACCGCCGACATGAAAGGTTTTCCGTGTATAGACAGTACGTTCACTGTCTCTGGATGCAACTTAAAGAACAAAGTTAAAAATTCCACAACGCAATGGCGCTATAAATATTAAATAACGCAGTGGCTAGCTGTGCTACGTAATTTTTGTGGAAAGTGTTTTTGATGTTAAATATGTACGTACCTTGGAAGTAACGGTTTGAGAAATTTCCCTAGATGGTCATAGCGCTGATATTAGTTTCCACATTTACAACGATCTACAAATTTGGTTATGATCTATCAAACTTAGACAGTCTAAGCTCCTGTAGCATTTATAACGTCCAAGTCCAAGTTAGACAGACGTTACAGGTTAATTCCAATAAATGCTGGCATCCTTCATGACTTGGTAATGTAAGAATTTTGAAAAAAAAAACCTTGTAAAATAGGCTCGTATATATTATACCAAGTACGTCTATTACATTGTATGACAATATATTTTTGCTCCAAAATCTTTCAATTCTTTGACTCACCGGTCGATTTCATCAAAATTGCGCTTGGGAAGCCCTTCGCCATAATATCCACTGTATTCAAAGGGCGCGACCAGAGACCAGTGGTCGCGCTTGATTCCGTAAGGACTGCAATGTAAATATTTGTTACCTACATCTAACACTGCATTACACGATGTTTCATTTCACGTCGCTATGATTATGTCGTTCGCGTGTTTAAAATTTAAAACGGACTTGTGTTACTGTACTGTAAATTAGCTACATATTCTTAATAAATCAGTACGATTTCTTGGTTATAAATGCTCCACACCTTTCCTCCGTACAAATTTCAAGTGCAATGTTTTTTTAAAATATTCTGTCGGTCTTATGTACATATATTTATGTTAGCCAACTTTGGGCTATTAATTATTTCCTCATAACTTGAATTCATTCTAAACAATAAAGTTTATTCAATTTCAAGTTGAATAGCCACTTTGATTAAAAACGGCACGAGTAAAAACTTTATAATTGGAATCTCTGAATAAATGTTTGAATGTTACTATTAACTAATGATGTGTATATTATTAAACGTTTGTGTTCTGGTACCAACCTGCCATATTCGTATCGCCTCGCCATGAGGTAAGGGTACTGTCGAGATTCGCGCACTTCGCGAACTAGATTCCCTCCGCCGAGAGGATCCAAGTTGCGTGCTTTGTGACCTTAATAACATCATTTAAGAATAACATTATTGTACACATGTGCGTATGTACTGTTGAAATATTGTTATATATGTATTTACCTGTACTACAGAGAACACCTTACTTCTTAGGTTTTAACGCACAGGTTCCTTGCCGTGTAAATGGTATATTGTTTTGAAGTTTTAGTTATGTGTAATTTTAGTTAATATTAAATAGTGGAATATAGAGGTAAGATAAAAAAAAAACTAAAAATAGGCCTGCAAATTCTTTATTTTAAAATACCAACGTCTGATGGCGAGTAATAAAAATTATCACATTTATTATGTACGTAGAATCTTGTGGAGTATAATCAGTGTTAATTTATTCAAACGAAGTTTCCACCTCCGAGAGGATCAACCTGACGCACGAAGTTACCGCCGCCAATGGAATCTAAGTTGCGCACCAGATTTCCACCACCCAACGAGTCCAAATTTCTCTTAACGAGGTTGGGCCCGCCGATTTGATCAAGGTTCTTCTTGACAAAGTTCCCTCCTCCGATAGAATCTAGGTTTCTAACAAAATTCCCTCCTCCGATAGAGTCTAAGTTCCGAACAAAGTTACCACCGCCGAGTGAATCGATAAATCTAGCGTACTTCTCTCTACCCAGAAGACTAGAGCCACCGAGTCCATTTAGATTTCTACCCATTGAAGAATATTCTCTCATTGCATGAAAGTTCTTATCGGGAATGACAATATTTCTTCCAAGTAATGATGATCCGCCGATACCTCCAAGATTTCTGAGACCTACCAAGGTGCTACCACTGATACCGTTAAGATTGCTCCCTCCATTCTGATTCTGGTACTGTAGTAGATTATACAAAAACTTTTCAAATTCCTCCCTCTGCCTGTATTCTGCAACAATCGAATATAACATAAAATATAATATAAATTATATACAATAAGTTATCATATAGATAAAATATATGACACGTAATTACGAGTACTCACCCAACAGTGCAGTAATAGATGCACAGTGCAGTGTAAACATTAAGTGATTTGTCGTTGTGCGGAGTAATAATCTGTGAACAGTGCGAGATCAATCACCATGAAATGGATGTACTTATACAATAAATGCGTGTTATATACTGTGCTGATAAGATTTGTGAACTTTTTCATATTTTTTTACGTTTACACAAACAGTGCGGGAGAACTAACTATGTGTACTGCTTAATATAATAATGTTACACTTATATACCGAATACATATATAACATGATGAAAACGTCACATAACAGTGATCCACGGTTGTGCTCAGGTTTGTGTTTCGTGTGTAGGCATTCCCAAAGTGCGATACAACAAAAACACAACAAACTAACGCCGTACATTAAACGTAATAATAGTAACATTTTACCATTGGCGTCAAAGCGATCTCCAGCAACGTGCTCGCCTACTCCGTCTTGTTCCTGACGAAAAGATAATGTTGTTGAAAGATTGTACTCTATATGTACTAGATACTTGCGAATATAAGTTCAGGAAAACATATACGTAAGTTCACCAAACATGCTTCGAACAAATTTTCAAACTCATTAGTCTGTGTATATTCAGACGATTTCGGTTCTATGAAAGCAAAACCTTCACAGACTTAATACGTACTCGTACTTCTAAAATTATTATTTTTGAAGTTAATTTTGTTTGGTATTTTCATTCCTTTTCGCAAACACCGGAATGAGAGTGCTGGCGATATAAGCCCGGGGTGTTTGGTGAGCTTCTTTCCAGTAATTTGTAATTTAAGTGGAAATGTTGATTTGAGAAACAGCATTGTATATCTGATTGAGAGCTTAAGTTTCCATTAAATATTTGTTTGGACCGCTTTCAACGGAACACTTGGAACTAAAATTTTACAACAGTTAATTAATATTCTGATCCCACTTCCATTTTGTCGGAGTAAATAAGGCGGTAACGCAAACTATGTATATTTATGTACAATAGTGTGTTAGCCCTAGGCAGGCATAAACGCACTCGAAGTCGAAAATAATTTATCAACACTTATAGGTAGGTACATCATATATCCTATTGCCGTGTCTTCTGTATGGTTATAGCATTAATTTCTTGTAGAAAATACTAAAATCCTTTTTACCTGGTGAGGGTCTGCGCTGCAACAGACTAGCAGCGCGGCTATGGCGACTGCCATCGCACCGCTGGCTCCCATCATTGCACCTGCTGAATACTTGGCTGTTACGTATAATGTAGAAGTACAGAAGCCGTCCCAAGGGTTTGCGATGTAGCAAGTTGGGCTGCAAGGCACTTTGAGGTGTATATGTACATGTGAATATCTTCGCGGGAGGACCTATCAAAGCGGGTTTCCGCCTCACTTGTATTGTTAATATGGAACTAAGCTGAAATGTAGGAGACGGTGATTGTTAATGCGGCCTGAGTAAAGTTACTAAATGTAGGTACATAAAACTATAAATTATGAACAACTTTTCAACGTCACTATAATATGTATATGTAGGCATCTTAATAAATTCCATTCAACCATATTTTTACATTATTTCCAACTTATTAGAGGACTAAAGAAGTTATAATTTTCGGAACCGGGTGTTGTGCAGATGCCTGTAATTATTCCCCTATACAAGTTCTATTCAATTCCAATAATAATACTCGTATACATATAATAAGATCATAATTGCAATAGAATTGAAGAAAATTGAGTTGGCAACCTCCATTTGCTTCAAACGTAATTCATTTGAATAGATTTATATTGCCTGCAACGAATCAATTTAATCATATTGAAATCTGCAATATTGTACGACGTAAACAGATGGTAATTATGTAGGTACGTATCATAATGTATTTAATAAGCATTTTCTAATATTGGGGAAAATATGTTATGGTAAACGGAAGCAATTAAACTTAAAACACTTCAATTTATTATAGCTGCAGACAATTTATAGTTTTCTCTTAGTAGAGCAAACTCGTAACATAATATTTGCTGTAATACTAATAGATTCTTATACATACAATAATCCAGGAGGATACGATTCGTCTATATCTTATCGTATCAGATAACTTTTATTAAAATCTTCTATGAACACACTTTTCTAAAGGATTTCTTTTCACATAAATATCATTAGACATTCAATTATAGCTCTTAATAGTTGACGAAAAAACTGCATCGGAAAGCGACATTCCTGTTGTAAAATAATTTACGGAAATGCTCTCTCTCTCACTACGTTAGTAAATAGATGCCGGGATTCAAATATTCAGATGTGCAGTACAAATGCAAAAAATCAATATGCAAACTTAGAATGTATATAAATTGACGTAAGTTTAATGGAAACTTCTTAAATAAATATTAACAAATTAAAAATGTTTGGAATTTAGTCAGAATATTTTCATATAGTAATGTCGAAGAAATTTCAAAAATTCATGAAATGACACACGTGAAGTCAGTTATTCCTCTTTTAAGATACCTACCGGCCGTTTTAAATACAGATAGCATTGAAACAAACTTGCAAATTATTTGAATGTCAATTGGTCACAGATACTATCAAGCAAGAAAAATTATTAGAACTGTGTTCCTATTATATGAACGGACCGCTATGGCTCTGGCTTAGAAATTAGAAAAAAAGCATGTCTACTAACTATATAAAAATCTTTCTCTCTCTCTTCAGTTGGTTTGTCATTACTGAGGATTGTTGTCAACGTTCTTAATCTATTTTACTGAAATGTAATAGGGTTCTTTCATCACATGGCAGATTTGATTGAAAGTGTATTTCTTAAATTGGTCAGATAAAAATAACATAAAAGATATCAAAAACACCTTACAGCTACATATTTTAATCAACTGTAATTACAGACGAATATTCATTGCGTCGGTGATTCTTTGTGAGACCTCTGGGATACTATGTAAACACCCCCAGCACCTGAGTTAATTAAAACTATAAACGCGATGAAATTTTAAAAGAAGTCTTGAATTGCTCAATAAAAACATTCGCTGCCACTTGGTTGTTTATTATTGTGTGTGTAAAGTAGTGATAGCTACATACACATTGTGTGATGTATAAGCAGTAAGGGCGTGTATTAAATTTCAAAAATCCTCTGTGTGTGTTATAACTTAAAATTTAAAAATTACTCGTTATAACATCGTAAGAATAGCTGGCATATTATTAGAGAATATTATAAAGCATATAATATTTTCTGAGGTATATGAAGTCTGCCAATTCTCACTTGGCCAGCGTGGTAGATTGAAGCCTGAAACCTTCTCACTATGACAAGAGTACTTTGTCCAGCAGTGGAACACCAAAAAGGGCCGAAAAAAATAGGATTGTAAAAAAATCTAGAAATATATAATTATTTTTATCACAACTTTCATTACTTTAAATCAATGTAAAAATCTTGATAAAAGGACGAATCTCCGTACATATGTACGTATATACAACAAAAAGTAGCGACCTGCTGAGCTTTTGTTCCGCAAACATGAGTGCGTGCAGCAGGCCGGACAGGTAATTGAAAAGCTTCTGTGTGCGCCTAAACAAATGCCTGCCTACGTCAAAGACCTCAAAGCGTAACTTGTTGAGTTTCAGCTCTACACTGCAATAAACCCGGACTAATTATGCACGAATGTGTGCAAAGCGGTACACGTAGTTGCAAACTTCATGAGATGCATAAAAAGCGAAGCAACACCCAACGTGGGCGACTTTCGGACATGTGGTCATTAGTGGCAAATGATCACAAGCATTTCTGTGTTTTGAAAATTACGTCAATGGATTTTCACGAATAATTAAAAAAAAAAAAAAAAAACGAATACGTTGCTCAAGTCGAATATCATTTTAATTGTAATCAAAGGTTTGTTCAGAGATGACATCGTTTTTTTTTTCTAGTAATTATTTTTAGGTACATAAATATATTTGTATAAACATGATGTATAATTATATGAACACGTTTGAATTGATGAAGCTCGAGTCTCAATTCAATACATTCATAGAATATTGGAACATTTCGATTCACTCGTTGAAAAGGTTTTGTGGGCTGTTCTACGCGGTCCTCATTTTCAAAATGCGTACACTCAAATGTTACACGCGCTAATAATCATACATGATTGCTTGCAAATGTCACCTATATATAGAATCCTATTGATTACATATATTTTTGATAACAACAATGAGTGCTCTATATTTAGATGGGCGTGTTCTAATTCAAAATACTGTACATATATTTTTTACATTATTCACCTTTGTGCATATGAGTGTACGTAGGTTGATAATGTAAAAGTATATGGCACTTAAGAGATTCCAAGGTAGGTATTATTATTTAAAAAATTAACTTCCGGTATGAAACCATTCCGTGTCAAGTTATCTAATAGAGCTTAAATATCGAACGCGATAATAAAAAGAAATTACAATTTTCAAAAGTAACATGACTTTAACACTAAGATAATCCTAAAAGGCAAATGTTCTTTCTGTGGTATGAGAACGGTACTTTAAGTTAAGTTGATTGCTCGTGAACGGGATTTTTTTTTTAAATAACGGGAGGGTTCTGTTTCTAAATCGTGTTTCTGGAGTCGATCAAATTTGTAAAAATTGATTTCTAAAATGTGAATTATTATTTGTAACCAATAACAATGAAAGTTTTCAGGTTTTAAAATTCATCAAAAATGTGTATGTAAATTTTTTAAACAACCACCGTTGGCCAACATGTAGCGACGAAAATTAAGGAGCTCTCTTTCGTGCAATGTAAAAAATATGTACAAAACAATTTTATACATTGCATATGCCAGTCGAAATGAAGCTTGAATTATTCTGTAGTGATGAATCCCGATGACAAAATGCATTTTGTATTCTAAATGAATTACACAATATAATGTATATGTTACTTACCTATGGTCACTGGTTCCTGGAGAGTAAGGCTGCTGTCGAGTCGGTGGTTGTGGTGCGATGTGTCTGTGGAGCCTCGGCGCGGGCTTATATACGCGGCGCGCTGGGCGGGAGACTGGGCGGCCCGCCCTCCGCCTTGTCAACTTGTGCACCAAGGTGCGAACACCACGATAACCTTGTTGGAACAATATTGAAGTTGTTGTTTTAACATTATAAAGTAGATTATTGCGAATAAACATTTTTAAATGTACCGGTAAATGAGCAGTGATTGTGTCTCATATAGTAATTATTATAATTAAACCGGCTTTTTTGTTGTTCAATTTGACATGCCAATTAAATAAAGATATAGAAAAAAAATCCATTGTGAAAAAAATTGCAATGTCAATTCATACTTTATGCGTTATTATTCTAGTTAATGTACATACGTATTTCAGATAAAACATGCGTTGCTCTAGTAATCCACTAAAGTAACTATTTTAATATTTAAAATTAAAAGTCATTTGACAAAATAAAGTTCGTGATAAGATCTAATCCCTTTGCAATAGTAATTAGATGCTAATTCTGCATGTGCACTCTAGCGTTAACCAAATTCTATGTTATTCTACACTGCGTTGTAGGTGTATGTACGTTGTTGTAGTATCTCAATGCAAATACATAGGTAATTTAAAATTAGAAATGTTATTTTTAATTATTATTAACCTTTTCACAGTAAAGTCATGGCAGGCGCTGTCAGCTCTTGAATCATTAGTAGCAAATTTTAATAATAATCGCCATGCGTCCGTAGATGCCTTAAAGTTCCGTTAGTTGTAAGCGGATATAAGTTGTTCAACTCTGCTGGAAACTTCTAGTATGATTTACATACTCGTATACGTGACTAACGGATTAAACTTAACAGTTCTACATACGTGTCTCTCTCAATTCTCATTAGAGTAATATTAAAAAGCTAAAAAAATGGGACCTGGAACTGACCCGTACTAATTATTTAAAGTATTAGGTTATTTTTGATACTTCTAGCTAAAGAGAGAGCCAATTATACAATATATTTTATTTTATTTTATTATGTTGTACAAAAAGTTACCAATGCCACACGGGTTTTCTTCGAATTACGGAGTTAAATTGCCAACAATTGAACGTGTTCTACCGTATGAGGTAGAGTATATCCTTTCATGCGTTGAACGTCTTGTTACATAATCACTTTTCAGACCTCCATCCGTTGTCTTATTGAATTTTCACAAAAGCGTCTTACCACAGAAGGAATATAAAATGATGTTTAAATTCGACCATATTTCTCCTATACTCGGTAACGATAGATTCAAAGCTTGCATCACAATATACGAGTATATCTGAAAGTTGACAGATAGGTACTGCTTTGTTAATATGTATTTATATATGTAACTAAGAAACTTTATCATCGCCAGAAATTAGTAAGATCATAAGTCAGGCTAAGTTAATTTAAGTGTCGAATGTGTCTAGTGTATTTCACATTTATACACACGACATTTTCATTAAATAGTGCAACTTACTAGCAGAAGCTATTTCATATTTTAAAAAATCAAGGAAATAACATTGGCAATGTACAAGCCAATTGGAACATCTTCATTCAAACTTTAACTGAGAATTTTCCGATCCTGGTTGTTAGTTAGATGTCTTTTTACATATACCGAACATTTTGTTCGTACAAAGTAAGCGGTTTGATGTTAATAGGGGTATCAATAGGGTTCACTTGCGTTGCAAAAGTAAATATGATATGACAGGCGGGGAAACGTGCATGATTTCCAGGGTAATATTTTTCGAAATAGTTCTTTTTACTTGACGCCGAGCTGACACATCGTAAAATACTTTTGACCTTTTGTCCCTAATATAAATATACATAAGTCCATATGTATATTTACGAGTACATTGTTGTATCACAAAATGAAATATCAACTATATATTAAATATGAAGTAGAGAAAGTGTGGAATAGGAAGTTTATTGGACTATTATCTGCTGTGTAGTAGATAAAAAGACAATGTATATCGATATTCATAATCAGATTATAAGCCTGGCTTTACATGTGTAAAATCACCACACTTATAAACCTAAAATTTAAACTCAAACTTCTTCTCAACATTTATTGAATTACAATTAACAAAAATAATTTATTTAACTTTGGTTTTGTTATTCCAACTTAAATATTTAAATACAATTTCTTTTAAATATTTTTAACTTATAATTCGTCTTTCATTGCTCATCTGACATAAACTGAATTTTCTATTCCATGAACATCAAAACTTAAAAATTGATTTTATTATAAAAGA
>DWGJ01001748.1:0-18348 GCA_018246895.1 Aspitha aspitha aspitha
GTACAGTGCGCTGGAGAGTGGCGACGAAGAGGGGAACGTGACGGCACACCTAGTGTCATGCCATTTGCCGTCACGGCTTACGAGTCGATCATACCACCAAAGCGAACTAACTTGTTTCACGACTATCACACGAAATGTACATTATATTGCATATCATTAAAAGCTCAAGGCATATAACAATGTAAAAGTTTTATCAGGTATTCTATTGTTCTGTTTGTCATGCTGTATTAAAAATTCACAATTTCGGCTTTAGCCATTTCGAAAATCGGATAACTTTGTTCGGGAGAGACGTTGATGTATTGAAGTTTGCGTGTGGTGAAAGGAGTGCTGAATAATAACTGTAGTGTAGACACCACGATATCTCTTTATATTGAGACACTGCTTTATTTTTCGTGATCAATCTTAGGACGTACGATCACTTCCCATTAAGCGGAATAGGACTACGACCAAAGGGTATATTTGAATAAAAAACAATTACATATATTACACATTTACGAGGAAAACCATTTTATCTCTTATACGTTGGAAAATATAAAGGATAGATCATAAATCTTCGCTGTTTCAAGTAAAATGCAACGTAACGACAATATTTTAGTGACACAATTTCTTGAGCGTGTTTCACTTACTTACGTAGTACTTACATTATGTAATTCCATAATTATTGTAGGGTAGGAAATGGAATGAAAAATGAAATGGTATGATAATGGAAGTATGGAAGTAACCGAATACTAATTAACTTAACCGGATGGACTGCTATAAAATGCAGTATAACGTTAACTACGCCGTTTCTCGATAACGAGTAACTTAACTATAGAAACACATACCAAATGACAGAAACGTTTTTGGTTGAATAAAACTGTCCTTTTTTGGTGACGTAGGAAAGCTCAAAAATATCACGCTGCCTTGTTAGTAACGCCGGGTTACGTGGGCTTTGTACTTAATTAAACCCTTCCCTCGTTTTTCACTGTGCTGATGGAGTACTTCGAAGTCACCGAACGGAAAACCGCCGGCGCGGCTTCCTCGCCAGCTCATCTTTATCTCCAATGTCTGTAAAACTGTCCTTACATTCAACGTGTTGCTTAGTCACTTTTTTTCGTAATTTACGATTACTGTGGACCCTAGTGCGGGTTGTTTCACGCTATTCCGATCCGATGTGATCAGGACAATGTTTTCTGCGTCCGACACGAGAGCGTCGATTTGGTCACCCTAGCAAGTATACGCCAAATAACGCATGGAACCGCAGTGACGTAGTGTTTTCATAGCGACAGTGATGAACGGACTCACGGAAACATCCGCACTCTGGATAACGTAGACGTATTTATAGAGACACGTTATTGTAACTGAGAGAATAATATTCATAGATGTTTTCTCTTCGTTCTAATTAAAATATGACAGAGGAGACTTCGCTGTTAAATACGGATTGGTGTTTCCATGCAGTGCTGGAAATTCGACCGTATTTCATTATATATTTAAGTTTCAACAATTGATTTGAATGTTGATTTACCAAAAATAAGGTTTACCTTAACTAAGCCGTATATAAAAATTTCTTTTTCTGTTTTCTGTATTTCTCTTTGACAGTAGAACGTGAACAATTACTTTTTTATTTTTCTGTATTCGTAACGTGTATCGCGGCATCGTAGTATATTTCTTGAGGACAATAAAAACATCTGACAGTAGTTTCATCGTTAGTCGATATTTTTACAGGATTCCCCTTAGATAACGAGGCCATTTTTAACGTTAAACAACAGATAACGATGTCTCTATTGAAAAATTGTTTTATTTCATTTATTAAGATACATTTTTATGAGAAGATAATAACAAACCTGAGTATGAGTGTTATGATATCTCTATTATATGTACATGTTCTGATTCTATGATCAGAACACAGGCATTTCGTTGCCTTATTTATTAGAATGCAGAGTGTGGCATTGTCCTAAATATTATTATCACTTTTTTTATATTCGAATAGAGTAGCAAACGAGCAGGCAGCAGTCACAAGTGGCCGCTGCCGCCCATGGACATCTGTAACCGACTCCTAACAGGGCTGTAGGGACTGTTAGTGTGAATTCAGTTCAGTTCGTATAAGGTGTTAATAAGAATTAGTTCGTGAGTATTCTTTAGTAACAGGACTGCAGGAAAGGGACTGGTAGTGTTATTAGTCCAGTTAGTAAGAGTTAGTAGTTTACTGTTTAAAAGCTGTTTAAAAACTGCTGGTTCGCTTGCAACTGTCTTCACATTTTAAAAAATGTATCGACATTTGATATGTAAAATAACGAACGCCACTTTTTAGCGTAAATGCCCTGTCTCTGAAAATGTACGCAGAATTTTTGTGAATATCATTGTCCGTAACTCGAGATTCGCGAGAAAACGCAAATTGGATTGGTCTCCCGTCACTAATGGAGGGTCAACGACCTAGTATAAGCATCAGGAAATTGGTATGTAACAATGGAACTGCGAAACAAATGTTCGTCACAATATTAATCACGGAATGGAAAAGTTGAAACACAAACGTTTTTGGAATCCCTCTATATTGCGTTGCCTTAAAAAGAATGCACGCCATTAATGTTTATGGATTGACCTATTTCTGCAAGATTTCTTTCATTAAAATAAACTTTTGCCTTTATTTGCTTTCATTTTATTTGTTTAAATTTCTATGCCTGTCTGCAGTAAAACAAAAAGAATAGAATCCGATCGCTAAGTATTTGTGTGTTGCTTATTTTATTTTTAATATAAATCAAAATGAATCTAACTAGCTAAAGATGATTGCGTCACTAATTTGGCTTTATGCGGCCATTACGGTTCATATGCTGCAAGTGATTTCAAGTCCGTAATAACAATTAGGAATTACCTCGTTTTTTGTGTTCCTGTTAGTTCCCAATTTGGGTGTCACCCCTAAAATTCCAAGTTTTCATTCAGGATACAATAATAAATGCGCAATAATACACATTACTATACACCGGCCGAGCTTACATTACGTTAAGCGTAAAAGCTTCAGGTAATGCATAATTGATGAGCGTCCCCGTTTGAAAGGGCTTTATGCAGATCGACATTTGTAAGTCAGTACCTCCTAAGTAGTCATTACTAATTAATACCTTGTGGCTTTGACTGTCTTGGAACAGAGGTATATTGCACTTAATATACAACCTTTGCGCAACCTACTAAAGTAGGTACCTACCTACTGCAAAATAAATAAACAATATATTTCGTACAATTCCACAAACGGCTATCTGCTATCTGCTAGGCAATTAAATGTCTGTGTTATAGTACACTAACAGCATATTTCGTAGGTACTCCACTCAGAAATATTTCGTACACAATGCTTTGTGCCCATGTTATAATAACAAAATAATCCTTCCTACAGACAATAATTGAAAATAACGTACAATTAACGTTTTGATCATTATGATTTTGAATTTTGATTGTAATTTAAATCACAATTTGTTGGTTAATATTTGTAGGCGGTCCGCATTATTTCTCAGTCACAAAAAGCAGTCAAAACCTCTGTCTCGCGTGTATGCATTGTAGTGGAGAAAGTTCCGTATCAATTACATTATGTATTTCGCTAACATTGCAATTGTAGAAAGTGCATTTTAAAAGATGTACTGATAACGAACGATTCATTTGACGCTTTTCAACAAATTTCTTATATAAAAGAAATAAAATTATACTCTATTACCAATGAATAAGACGCAAAATATTGTACAGGAAACTGTAATAAATCCGGGTACTGAATGATATTCTCATTTGTCTCATTTGCGTAACAATGCTTTCAATAGTTTCATGTTATGTTATCATTTCAATTTCCTATGTAGTCTATGTGCAGCATATTCTTTTCGTTCCTATGCTTTTTACTGGAATGTCGAATAGATAAATGAATCAATTTAAATATTTTAATGATATGTAGTCTTTTTCCTTTTCAATGCATTACATCCGCAAGTTCCTATATGTTTCACGCAGGTTTCAGAAAGGAAATTTCAAAATATGACTATTAAAGAGCATTAACAATAACTAAATTTTATGAAAGCCTCTGAAACCGGCGTGTATGCATGAAGAGAGTGATGAATGTAGATGAAGCACGGCAGGTTCGTATGGACAGAGATATTTGGCACTTGCTGCTTTCTGCCTACCTCGTTACTGACCTGGCGTGACGATATATATGTACATATTATGAAATCACAGTAGATAAAGACCAAATTGAATAATTTTATACGAAATACAGGTTTCAATAATACACCTATTTATTTGAAGTTAATTAAGGTTAACGCCTATACAAAACAGCTTATAAACAGAAAAAAATATTGCTAATTTCTTTTTCAGGGGTTAATATGCTAAGGAAACTAAGTATCGTGACTGCAGCGATGTGTAAATGAACACATTTCTTCTTTGCCTAGTACTTTTAAAAAGATTAACCAATCCCCGTTCATAATAACCTTAAAAGCTCCACATATTAACTTATTCAGACGCTCCATACCGTACTACCTCTTAGGTTCCATAAGCCTACTCTCTATAATGACTGTTGAAAATTTAATAACCACACTGTTCAATCATATTTGCGAAACCTATTTAGGGCTCACTTTATGTGCTAAGAGGTTCGTTAATAAATTATTTATTCTAATATTAATAATTTCATTTTGAATAATAATAGACGTACATAAAGTAATCTAGTATTAAGTATACGTAATTTACGTAATGTATGTACATATTTACGAAATGTATTGTATGAAAATCGTATATTCATTTATTCATGCTTTATGGAACCCCGTAAAATCAGGGTACAAAGGGCGACCCCAGGGATGTGCAGAGAGATGACAAAGGCGATACTAAACGACTGTTACGTATGTAAATAAAATATTAAACAACTGTTAGCTGACTTTAAAATTACAACTAGAGCAAACATTTTTTTACGTTATCACACCACCTTGCTACTCTGGAACAGTGTGATATAAGCTCTAAACTTACCTTACTTACCTTACTTACTTTACTTACTTAAGCTTACCTTGTTACCAGCACCAGAGTCCCATGCACGCAAGTGACGTAAAAAGGATTACAACAGCTGTCTTAACATAACACATCGTTCAAGATCCACAAACTGCCACAAAGACCTGTGCGTCTGTTCAACTCATCTACCTGTCTCCTCGCTAACTTCCAAGTTGATATCATGCTCGGATAACCTTTGATCAGCCCTCGACACATATTTTACGCGTAACAGAACAAAATCGTGAAATCGTTGGACTCGAAACAAGGTTATAAAAAATAGTACGCCTGTATCGATTATTATGTTATTAATTAACTTTTAGAAGACAACGCTAAGCCATGAGCAATCAATTTGTCACGTTTATTAGGTACCAATTCATTGGAGGCAAAAAGCAATGATAAGTAAATTCGAGATAAGTTGGAGATTGTCGTAAATATTTAGTATTTTTGCATAACGTTTGTTTACGAGACGTTATTTTAAAGATAACGATCGGAACCGATTTGCAATTTACATAGGAGCAACATAAGAAAGTTAGATATTAAAAAATTCTAGAAAACGTGTCGCTTTTAGATCGTTGCGCAAACCGCCTCACCGCTGGCTCCAATCAAGTGGAAAACAAGGTCTCCGCGATTCATTGTATTTAGCAGTCGTGTTCTCATTAGGAATGTTTGAAACAATACCACAGGAAGGAAACATAGGGTACGGACCTCAAAAGTTGTTCGAAAATTAACACAACCCCGCACACAAAGGCACCGCTTCGTTCCACTGTATTTAACTTTACTATAAATAAACGGTGCAATTCTGATATTACATCAGTCGCAAAGTAACAGCTATAAGCAATGAATAAAATGTTGACAAGTTATTTCATATTTGGTGTCGTGTTATTCGCGGTAACGGAAGCGATACACAAAGTAGAATTGTCGGATGACAAGACGCCCTATGATTACGTGAAGGAACGATTGGATGCGATCGGGTCCGACCCAAAAACTGGACTGCCATTATCTAATTCGTATGAGGTAGAAGAAAGTGAGGATTACCCCGATCACGTCAAAGGAGCTGCGTCAACAGTTTTAAATACAGTTGCTAACGTTGGTGGACTTGGATATGGTCAGGGTTTAGGGTTTGGTGGAATTGGAAATTTGGGAGGTATCGGACTCGGTCAAGGCATAGGTTTAGGCCTTGGAGGAGTAGGTGGATTAGGTGTGAGCGGTATCGGTGGAACTGGTGTTGGCCTAGGTGGAGTCAACGGTGCTGGTATCGGTGGAGGAGGCGTCGGTGTTGCAAATGGACTTAGCTTAATCCACCCCGCTCTTAGTGGCATTGGCGCTGGAGGTATCGGAGTTGGTGGTATTGGCCTTGGAAACGGTCTTCTTTATCACCATCCACTTTTAGGCACACAGATTGGCGGAGGCTATGTCGACAAACAGGCATATGATGCAGCACAAAAGAAAGGAGCGGATCAAAACTTGGAGAAAATAGAGAAAAAAGTAGAAGAAGAAGCGAAGCACGGCCAGGAAGGTTTCCAGCAAGCCGCTGCAGCCGCTAAAGCTGAAAAAGGAGAATCAAGTTTCTATAAAGATGAAGAAGCAAAAAAGAAAGCTGCAGGCGACGAAAAATTTTATGAAGGTGCACAAAACGTTAATAAACAGGGTATGTGAATTCTTATTTGTTACTCGTAGCTTAAACATTGTTTCTTACTAAAAACATAATTTATTCACTGTTAAAAGTTAGTAATTGTTTTATCAAAGTAATCAATGATTTGACATTATTGACATTTAAATTGACAACAGAGCCAATTAACGCAATGGAGGTCTTGTCTCTTAATTAATCGGTTCGGTTTTCAGGCGCTAACGAAGAGCAATTAAAGAAAGCAAAAAGCCACAAAAAGGGTCACGTAAGCAAAGGATTCAAAAGTTCCAGTAGCAAAAATGAAGAAGAGAAGTCCGAGAGTTTCTACGATGAAGCTCATGACGAGGCAGACCATAAAATTGCTGGACAGAATGCTGGAAGCTTTGGTGAAAAGGCGCAACAAGGATTCAAAGGTGCTCACGAAGAAAAAATACTGGATGCTAATGCTCAAGGAAAGGAGGGGCATCACGTCTCAGAGGAGAAAATCGACGACGCTAAAGGAAATAAGGTGAGTAATTTCAATTTAATATGTAGCGAGGCGAAAATTAAACTATAATACGAATGCCTAATTAGACCATAACAGTTCGAAAATATATATAAACTGTGATAATCTATCATTTTATCAAAATTTGTGAATTTTAAGGATTACATTTTCCACAATATAACATACTTTGCGCGCTCAGTTACAATTTTCGAAAGTAACTTTATTCTAGGTTTAAATGTAACAAATTATTTATTTAAATGAGTTAAAGGGTAAATTTAAATTGGCGCTGCTAGGTCGGTCCTCAAATTTGAACTATAAATCCTGACTTGTCATGCTAATTAATTATAAAGTATGTATGAATTAGTCAAATAATTTTGAAAATTGTCTAATACCGAGGAACGGTGAATGGTTTTTTCAATTTAGATTCAGAGACTTCAGAGTTAATTAAGATTTGATCTTTATAGCTTTTAGGATTCGGCGATTCTCATTTATTTTTCAATAGGAAAAACAAAAGATTCGAATCTCCCCTTTCCGATACTCGAAATGCTCTGCTAACAGCCTATAAAAGGTTTATGACTGACTGATGAAGTTTTCATCATGTTGATAACTCAATTTATTATTACAAACAATGTCGGTTCGTTCTTTATTTACTGTTTTTATTTCCAATTTTACTTCTCCAGTTATCTGATTGTTAATCCGGAGGTCGTCAGATCGAATACCACCTAACGAAAACATTTTTGTGATCAGGAATTATATGTCCCGTCTGAGTCCAATGACAATATTATGTATACTAAGTAATATGTAAATTTATCGGCTGTCCGGTTACCATAACATTGACATTTAATAACCCAATTTCGAATCAGGGAACCGTGTGTGGAATTGTCTAAATTGTTATTATCGTTACCGAGAATTTGTTTTTTTTTGTACGTACAACAAGTCATAGCAGTGTCTGCGGAGCTATTCAGAGCGTTGGATAACTGAACCGTATCGATATCTCTATTGTACTGAGGCAGAATGTTTTGCAATTCGATCTGTTCTTTCATTTACGTGCATAAAGTATGCAATAACTCAATTGAGAATTACGAAAATAAACAGTCTACATTTATGTTACGTTAACTAAATACTTTTGACGCATAATTACTTATTATACTGCATTTTGTACCCTTAGTATCTTAACTATGTAATAAATTTGACATCGTTAATTAAACGTTTCCGTGATTATTTGTTTGTTTAATAACAAATGTTGTCGACAGTATTGGTGACAGGTGCAAATTTATAACGGTTAATTAACCTTCCTGACTGTTCAGACAATATGGTGGGTTCGATTCCTATTTATGACAAATATTTGGTGTTTAGTACATATAATTATCTATATAAGCACCTTTGTATTTTGAAAATTATATATGTAGATTATTAAAATAACGTGCGTGATATATTTTATTGTTTTTACAGTATAACAAAATTGCTTATATGTATTAGAAAAGAAAATCGTGTTTCTAACTCCAAACATACGAAGAATTACAGAACGTTTCTTTTACTTAACGAAGAATTTTCCTTCGGTATAAGAGCTACCTAAGTATAATAAGTACTTAAGCTATATATTAGTACATATTTCTCGAATGGAAACGCGCCAGCTGGTAGCTCGTAAGCCCTATATCGTATGTATGAGATGAAAATTAATATATTCAGCAACCTACTAAAACGACTTTGCTTTGTTGCGGTTTTGATTGTACGTATGTATTGTATACTGATATAGGTACATTTATGTGAAACTGGCATGCTTTTCTTAAAACGTATTTGATTCATGTATTCTCGTTTAGAGTCAGTAATGAAATGTTGTAGCTCCGATGCGGTCACACATCGCAAATGATGTACAAATTTAAGCGACACTGATTACGGTCAGATCTTGGATGGTTGATCGCTAAGGATAAAATTTATAGTCGGCGACACTTCTCACATTCTGTCAATGATAAGAGTTACCTTTAATTTTTCTAAACAACTATTTGATTGTTTGTTGATTTGTTTGCTATAGGGGGAATTCCTGCAAAAGGGCTACAAGGGAGGCGCGGAACAGCTGGAGAAGTTCAACAACCTCGGAGCTCACGCGGTCCATGGGCACCAGGAGGCCAGCGGAGGGTTCCAGCAAAACAAGGGCATCCTGCCCATACACTAGCCGTTTATTTACAGACCAATAAACCTTAAGCGAGATGAATACATTTTTATTGATGTTACATAGTGTTTTATTTGCGCACTACCCACACGCAATACTCATTTTTGATCATTGATTAAAAATTGTTTTTTTCTAAAATTTAAGTAGCTGAAGTTACTCCTTAATATATCAGCTATATACCAGTGAAAGTCCTCCAAAAATCGGTCAATCCGTTTCCCAGATTTATCGGAATAAAACCAGGCGGGCACAAAAAACTGACATTTTGATTTTACACACATACACTTCAGTTTTTTGATGTGCAGAAAATATAGTAGAAAAGTAGACAAGAAATTAATTTAGTTTCAAGCGTCAAATCACTATGAAATATTGGTAAGTTTTTTACAAATCGGTAATCCTCAGAAAAGCAGTTCAATTATAATTTCAAAACCGAAATACATTCGTAGGTTGGGAGTTCTATATATTTTAATTTTCACATACGATGATGTCTTTTGACCACGACTTGTTTTTACAATGCAAGTGTATTGTTTACAAATGTTTTGTATAGATGAAATAAGACAACCACAAATTAACAAAACACTATTTATTTAACGTTTAACAAACTTATAACTAACGCACGTGCAATGTCGATCTCTACAATTACAATTAAACAATTAAAACTAGTTATCAAACAAAAATCATACCATTAATGAAAGAAATCAAGATAAATAAAATACTTGGTACATTTTCTAAGTGAACATGTTCCCATAGTCATTTGTGATTGGAATATTTGGTGATACGTTCCAGGGACTACCAGAAAAGTAGCCATCGTCGCTGTTTTTATTAAACCTATGAAAATAAACGTTTGCAAACAAATTTGTGAAAATATAATTTAAAACAAATGCATAATAAAATTTGACAAAGACACGATGAACCAAAAAGGAAGATAGTATGTCGATGTCGAGATGGATGCTTGTTAATCATACGATTATGTAATATAAAATTATTCAATTATAGTTTCATGGAAAACTAGTATATTCTTCTAAGTATAGATCAAACATTCATGATAAAACTTAATGATTAAATGCATAATAACACATAACAGCAACGAGAACTTTATAGCAACCGTGTGAGCGCAAAGTTTTATACATATAACCAAAAACAATAATCAATATTGAACTTTGCGCAATTCAAAAATGTCGAATGAGGAAAACCGGTGGAATTATTCAACAGCCAGTTGGCCAATAAAAAGCTGGAATGTTAAAAAAAAAATGATAATTCGGTGTCGTTGGCTAGATCTATACGTTCAGAATATTCATCGGCGATATGAATACCATTAGAGGTGCTTTAAAAAGTCGCTGTACCCGACCGACTCCGGCGTTGGGGGGGTAAACACCGTCGTGGATATCTTGTTGGATGCGTTCGAATTCGACCTCTGGAATATTACACACCTTACAGTATTGGAGAAACGAGAGGGAGAGACACTGGTAAAGGTAAGGATGATGCAATGAAAGAATGACGTGATGCTAAATATGTAGTGACCGATAAGAATGGCTTGAAAATTTTCATATGGACAAACAATTTAAGTTAGCGGACTCGAGAAACAGATTAAGGTGAGTGTGAATAGTGGAGTCGAGGTAGACCTAGGCGTACCTACTTTGTTCAAATCGAAGACATAGTTAAAAATGGTCGGGTGTAAAGTATCTAGAATAAACAAACCTGACTGACGATGTTGATGAAAATTGAAGAGTTGAAATAAGTTTGTCAGGACTTTAGTCGGTGGAAATCCATAGGTAAGTAAGGGAAATAGGCATGACTTTATACTGTATTACGAAGGTTTTGAATTGGAAACGCGTTTGCTACGCCTCTGCTTTTCAATGTTCATACGCAACAGTGACTACCAAATGTCCTATCGGCCTGTTTGTCAACTATTTGTATGTACGTTATCATCGCTATTTATAAACGTGGTTTCCATGTGCTTGCTTTAATTATGTTAAACACATCGCTGTGATAACGGTCGATCCTTAATGTTACGAGTACAACAATATTAACCAGGCCAATTTGATCTTCAAAAGCAGCAACACGTTTCATGACCGAAGTGAAGTTACAGAATGCTACTCCTACACCAAATCGAAGACCAAGAAAATTCGAGGACTAATGATTACTTGTGTATAATGTTAACGCGTTTAACTTTTTTTAGATCTTTTTAGTGGTCCTCTGCTGAACCAGTTCTCTTCTCATAGTGAGAGGGTTTTTAGAAAGTACCATATGCTCGTAGCAATCTCTAAGGTGTGCAAGTTTCCGCATGAGTTTTCTTTCACCGTTATAGCGAGTGGCTAGGCTGAAAGTACTTCTAGAAAAAATATTGTTCAAAGGTATTTAAAATCGTAACCCACCTGACTCAACAATGTCGAGCTAGCTGACCTCTGCTTGCTTATCCGTGAGGGGGTCACGAGACACGACTGATAAGGTTGCTGCAATATTAACAAGTTATCTCAATTGTTATTAAGTTTATATCAATAAAATTTTCTGGTAATTAATGCTGGGAATACCCATTTACAGTGTCAAATTTATATGTGAATAAAGAGAAGATTGAATAAGCAACAGTCTGTTTACGAATATGTAATTATAAACAATTTATTAATATGTAATCTATATATTAAAAGCCACAGATAACACAGTCCATTTTTCTCCTTCGTCCATCAATCGATTTTCTGTTTTGAGCTGTTAAAGTTATCATTAAGTAATCATTAGAGTTATCATTAAAAAAATAGTTTAACATTACAATAATTTCGAAAAACCGGGTACTGTTGTAAAGCTAAAACAAGCACAATTTGCTTACATTCAACCAAAATTAGGCTTGCCTGAATCTATCCACCAAGAGCTAAGTAAACATGAAATAGTAAAAAGTCAGTTACATCCGAGGGCCCATAAAAGTAAGCGCAATTGTTGAAACGTTCCCCAACTCACATTATACGGTGTGCTCTTAGCCGGTCGTTTGTACGTGGGGGTGGTCTGAACGAAGCCGGGGGATAGATGACTCCCCGGCGAGATGGGGACGTTGAATGGAGATACTTGTTCTGCGGATAAAATTGGACGCGATGAGAATTTTTAATCAGGCGAATGTGAGCGTTCAGCGATGCTCACGACGATATTAGCGTGTTAGTTAATTGATTCATGGCAACCGACACTCGTTTTGTTTACTACTACCATATGTATGAACGGTAATGTTATAAAAGAGTCAAATAATCCCGTTAAACTCTATCTCCATGAGACGTCTATGTAACCTGCACAACGGATTTGAACCCGTCTACCATTAAATACCATTCACGCTTGTTCAACCACATATAACTAATCAAAGAAGTAACACAAATGTCGTTATAACACACAACGGTACAATAACTGGTATTAAAATAATAATCGCTTAATGGATTACGTCGAAGTAAAACGGAATGCAATAACAGACTCTTAGGAGAGATACATTCACCTGTTTTAACAATTACACACTAATTATTACAAAAGGTATTGACTATTATTACTGTTATTATATGAACTGAATTGAATATTGATCATGCATCATTCGCATCCAAGATGGTTTTGCCGCTATTTGGAAAAAATTGAAAAATTTAATATAAATCTCGAGTGTTGAAAAGTCATATGGAAATACTCACTAGGTTGGTTCAACTGAGATTGGAGATTTTTTATGATCTTCTGATATTCCTTCAACTGCTTGTGTTGTTTCTGACATAATTCCGTCATGCGTTTCAATTCTGTTCTGGCCGCGAAGAATTTCTTAGCCTGCAACAATCGGAACTTTCTAGCAAAATAGCTACCACACTTACTAGCCATTTTGCGTCTACCGTTGCCGCTAAATCAGTGTTCTATATTTAAAACTGAAACAAATTACCCAATGTGCGTATGGATGTTCATTAAGTTTCGTAGGAACGTTGTTGTAATATAAAAATTATTGCTTTGGGACGCAAGCGTGCAAAACCATTCGAATTCATTTAGTTCGGCTGTGTGTGTTTAAGCTAATGTAACACAAAACAGTACTTAAATGTGAACTTATATATAAATCGTCATAATATACTTTATTACTGTGATATAAGCTTGATATTCCAATGACATAGAAAATTTAGCGAATGGGAAGAGGTACGTTCGACCAGTTATTGAAAAACCTACTTACCGTAACCTTTGGCGTATGATTAAGGATTTGCGAAATGTATACACGGCTGCGTGTACGGAATGCATCGAGTGTTTGTAGGTAGGTATGTCTTTGAGTAGTTACAAATATGGGTGTGATGTAAACTGTTAGTTTGGATTGGATATCATTAGAATGAAATCCTTAAAAAAAATTTGCAAAAAATATACATATCGCTGCTTTTCATGAATACTCGCACAACCCAAAATCCACATTTTACAGGATAGCCATTTGAAAATTAAACAAAAAAAAACAATATTGTAGATAATATCCAATCACAAAACGACATTTTTGCGCGCCATTATTCCGGTTTTGCCGTTATGAATGTGAGTGTTATTGAGTATGAAAAAAGGAATATTGTGGATTTATTTGTGTTATAAACTGGTATTTTCAAAATTTTGATTTGTGCGAGTATTCATGAAAAGCAGCGATATATGTATTATCAGACCCTATCAGTAGGATGTCTTCTATTTCTGAAAATGGAAGATACACTTTAATATATTTTTGTACTTTTACAAACTTTTATAGTCCTAGTCAAAAAATATCTACAATTCAAACTAGTCGCATAAAATGTAAATTTCATTTATCAATGTATTGTACGTTCAAAAACCAAGATCCTCGACCCTGATCAACTGGGATATCAACTATTTCATCCTCTAAGCAGAGGTGATTACATGACCCTTCATATCCAACTAAATCCTAAGGGTTGTCACGTCCTACATCCATTGGCAAGCGCGCCCGAAGTTATTCATAAGGCCAATCACAAAAGGGTGTGGACCCTTATTATTTAAATTGAAGGGCCTTCCATTTTTAACCATATTCGTCTTCTACTGCAGCAATTTATTACGACGGGTGTAATTAGTCAAGTAAAAGGTCAAGCCGCAGTACAAACAATTCAGTTAATTAATTATCTTCAGTAAAGTGACCCTCTTACGAAACCACTAACAACAGGGATGGCACTGAAAAAGAAATTAACTGACGCGCGCATGTTTTTATACTGTAACTAGCGGCCCGCCCCGGCTTCGCACGGGTGTAATATATGTATATATAGCCTATGTCACTCACTGAAAAAAAGACTAAAATCGATCCAGTAGTTTTGATTTATTCATTACTGCCCGTGGCCCGCACGTGTTAACTATAACGACGAAGGAAAGCGCTGTGTGGAAATATACACATGTTAGCTCTAACACCGATTTCCCATAGGAATAGACAGACTATGATAGACAAACTACCAACGGCTACTATCCTAACATATTAATCGCCTCTTTTAATATCATCAAAATAGTCATACCAATTGGTCTATTAAAGTTTCTTTTACGTAGTACTACAATACAAGTGTAAAGTCTAGACACCATTTTCGTGTCGGTCGAGAATTTCGTTACGAACGAATGAAATTGCGCCGTAAAATGTCAGAGTTGAGTTATTTGGTCGACTCATTATCTTCAGTAACAGGTCTGAGTAGCCAAATATCTTAATTGAAATACTAAGAACTGGTTTCTCATTTAGAAAAACACCATCATCTTTTACTCTGATAATGAAATTTTGACATTTAAGTAAAAAGGTCTTAAAACAGTCCCAAACGTCAAAATCGAAATAAGACCAAGTGACATCTTTATTTATTTTCGATTGACTATCGCGATGCTTGAAAACTTAAATTAATCACGTACATATGTTTTTATATGTTTGACATTCAAATGCAAAATCACTTAATATGTAAATTTAGTCTAAGTTAAGCAATTTATATCTTGACTGGGATAAAAATAATCATAAATTTAAATTCCAAGGAACGAATGATCAATTGTATTTACCGACTGCAATAAATAAGACAACAAACGCCGCCTGTGCTGCCTCTGGAACTGTAAAACATCACAAGACTTTTTAATTAACTCCTCTGGATCCGTAAAATAATCTTGAATTTCGGAGTTCATCTGTAATTAAACAAGAATATTGTTATGCAAATGTTCATAACCTACAAAAAATTTGTAACAGAACATTTTAATACTTACGTCAGGAACTAGTTTCATAATGGAACAAGGTGCACGGCAGACAAGACAAGTATTTTCTTTTCCATCTAAACAATAATGTTACTTTTCATATATGATTTTTAAAACTTAACTTAATTTTTTTATGAGATACATACCGCAGCTTAAGCAGTTGTTGCAAAACATATGACCGCATGATGTTAAGTGTAGAGTTATACCAGTTTCTAATTGAATAAAACAATTATTGCAATGTATCCAATCCATGTTTCCATCCTTCTATTCAGTTTTCAAGAAATCCCTTTAGATATTTTATTTTCATTTATTTATTTTTGCAGCGTATTTTTATTACGTCATATTTTTTTTTCACAGGTCTCGAGCAAAAGCAGTGTATTCATAGATAGCAATTGTTTTTGTAAAATATGTTTTTCAAATTAATATACGACACGATTATTTTTAGAAAAAAATTTAAAATATTTAATATTTCTTGTATTACTAAAACTATTTAAAATTATCTATATATGTAATAATTTTAAATTACCAGTTAATGTTTTTGAATAAAAGAATTATATTAGGCTTTACCTATGTCTAATGCTATGCGTAAAAAATGTAATATTCTTAATTTAAAAATTGCATTTTATATGTACTTTTTCTTTACAGAAGAATTGTGTGAATTATATGTGTAAAATCGGCGGATCTTCGCTACACAAAAATATAAAGAATAACAACAAAGATAAGTCATGAATATATATAAGAAGTCATTATAACCTCGTCCAGTAGTGTTTACACGTTCGCTTGGTCGCCCGTGTGACCATGACTTTGATATATATTTTCATTCTAGTGGCCCTGACCAGTGTAAATGTGAGCTGTAAATCCCCATGTATGTTAAAAAATATATTGGTTAATAAATTTAACACAATATTGTAGAAGTGCATGTATTTTATTAGTGTTCATATTAGACCAAAATCATTGATTTAAATAAAATACGAGTAGCATTTCATTTGACGAGAAAATAAATGGAACAAATGACAAAAAACGATTCGCGCGTTTTTAGTCCGTTCTTTTTTTAAATTCAAGAATGTCACAGATCATTGTTAAGCGGTTTTATTTATCTTATTTTATAACCTCTTTAATTTTAACCTCTTGAAACATACTTATACTGATAAACCAGCGTATTTAGTTTGTTTTGTATTTATTTTTCTTCTGCAATATACATTCTATATAATTTAACATATATTAAAAAATATAAATATAATGTATTAAAAAAATAATTACATCTAAAATTATTTCATTAAATACATGTCAATAGAAGTATGTAAATTAAAATAGAAACAATTATCAAATCTACCGTGAAACAAACAGTAAACATAATAATGAACTTTCAACCTAAGATTACGTTTTCTTAAGATAATTACTTATTATATGCATTACAAGTGATATAACAGATGCTCCAAAATTTTAAACACAATAAATTTTTTAAATATACCTTGAACTATGTATGTATTATGATTTTTGTGTATGTATTTTGATGATATTTTAGACAAAATATGCGTGCCAACGGACTATTTGAAGGCATGCGAGGAAATGTTGGAGGTGCCGACCAAAAGCAAAGCCGTCTTGGAATGTATACCGGCAAGAGATAGGTGGGTTAAATATTTTTTATTATTATAACCTAATAATATGGTGAGCGAATCATAAATTGTGCACAATCATTTGACACAACACTTACTGGTACGGCAAAAATTTAGTTAAAGATTCATATTTACGATTACAGTATAATAATTACTTATTAATCGTATCGAAATGTACTTTTAATCCGAATAGCTGTACAATTGTTCCCTTCACGCTAACGTTATATTGCAGTCACTTATTAAAATTAGGTAGTTACTATAAACATTAAAACGTATTAGTTGTAATTTATGAAAGTGGTATGTATAAAATACATAAATTTTTAGTCGCGGAATAACTTAAAAAATAAGTTTACATTACCTTAAAGCTGGACAGTTATAAACATACAAATAAAAAAAGTTAAACTCTCCCGCCATTTCTGTTTTGAAGCCAACTTACGCCGGCCTAGTTACAGAGAAATCTCCACAACAATAGCATGTTATTGTACAATGGAATGTTATGTAAGCGCTTAGAAATAACGATATATCAACTCAACGTCTACACACCCTACACACAGTAACTTGACGAGAGCCATTAGACTCCATTTGGGCGCCATCTTCACGTTCATTAGACATCCTGTAACCCGAGCCGTGCACTCACCAACTCCTAGACGATCGTTTGTATACTCTCAATACGAACCATCTAGCATTATCTTTGAAATTAAGATACGCAGCCTACTAAGATACGCTTTTCTCGCCACTCTGTCATCAGTATGTGAAATAATTAAATTGCTTAAATTGGTTGATCGGATTATTAAATTAATTTATTAAATTTGTACGCTGTAAAAGGTATAATATGGATTGATCTTATCATTCTTTAACTCCTCAAATGTACCTATAATCGTGCAAATAAATGGTTTTGTTTTTGTCTTAAAGTAAGTGAAACCAAGCGTGGTCAGCATTTGTACATATGTGTGACCCCTAGCGGGGAATTATCACCGGCGTTCCGTGCTTCGGAGACCGTATTGTGCAATCATTCCCGCTTGCTGTCAGATAACAGCCGTTAAAACTTGTCGGAAGCTTTATTTATTTATTTATTTAAATTCTTTATTGCCCCTTTAAAATAAAAGTAACAATGGGCGAACATAATGCCGTGTGGCATTTTTTACCAGTTAACCCTGGGTGGATGAGGAGAATATGAGGCAGGTGTTAAATTTAAATTAAAAAGATGCACATACATACATAGAGTTAACATACAAGCATAAATTTCTATAGAAATACACAAATAAACATACCATCATATACATACATATATACAGATCTAAAC
>DWGJ01001749.1:0-18344 GCA_018246895.1 Aspitha aspitha aspitha
GGTAGGTTTATATAGAAGTCAAATTTATACTAATATTTTTTTAAAGACATGAACATATATGTAGACTTATTGAAATTTGAAAGGCAAATTATTACAAACATTGATGTAATTGACAATTACATTCAATTTGTACCCCATACATATTGTATTTCACTAAACCTATAGAAAGTAGTTTATCAGAACTATAGTGAGCAGAAATCTTTAGTCTCTGATCAGCCGTCACCAGTAGCTATAGCCATAGGTATCTAAATAAAAAAATGTATTAAAGTGATCTGTAAATTACTAAATTGTGCCCTACTTCAGTAGCATTAGACTAATGTTAAGAATTCAGTATAGGATCATTAGGGTCGGCCCACATCTGACGGAATATGCGTCGCGTATTATACAGGCAAATATTATGATAAAACATTAAACCGTTCACACCTAACCGATGATACGTTAGTGCGTCGAGCATACTTCGTATGTTCCGTCGGACGCATATTCCGTCAGATGTGGGCCGGCCCTTACTGTCGTCGTTGTACGTAAAGAGCACCTAAACCGCAATGCGCACTTCAGGACCGGAACTGATGTAATAAATGTCTGAATATTGTCAACATTACCTGTGTCTTGGGATTTATATTGTCTAAATATATACATACATTATTCAGCAAGTCTTGCTAAACGCTACAGTGTATTATATGTCCTGTATTTTCTATTAACCCATTAGAAAGAAGCATGTTACCATATCTAAGGTCTAAACAAGGTAAAATATTGCACGTACAAACAAATAAAACACAAATTCGACAGTAAAGCTAAATGTTCTGTTAATCCTGAGCAGAACTCTAAAATGAAATTAATCGAATATAGATAATACCTTGCTATATTTATATTTAGCTATGTGCTTAGTACAGTGGAATGTGTGTTGTTTATGTATGAACGAAATGACAAGTTCTAAATGATGGGAAGACCCCAAGCAATCTCCATCAGTCGATTGACAGAGGTCGCATTGAAATATTCAGTCAGTGATGCAGATATTATTCTGGTGGCGATCATTCTACAGACTTCGGTATCACCAAAACGTATATTCATTATGTTAGATACCAAATTACAAAATGTGACAAATATCAACTGTGGGCAATTAATTTATTTGGAGAGTAATTTAAAAAATCATAAACACCAGTTATATCAGACATCAGCAATATCAAAAAAGCAAATTTACTTTTGATATGTTTTACGTAGCTCAAATCAAGCAAACATTATCATAATTTAATTATGCAACAAAATTATGATCATATACATTTTAAATGTGTTTTAATATATTTTGTTATGCGGGAATTTAATTCATTTGGTTATAGGACATCCCAGTTATACCAACTCAACATCCGCATCATGGTACCGCGTAAGCAAATTTCGTCATGTCACATTACCGCGATGCGCACCAATGAGTCGGAACTGAACCAATAAGGCTCTGTATACTATTAACATTACATGTACAATAGACTTCATGTTGTCTAAATATCAAACGCTTATGTATTATCCAGCAAATTTTGTTTATTTCCATAATATAGGCCGTGTTGTATGATATACAATGTCGACTCAGGCTAAAGTGCGTCCAATGGTTAGTTATCCTGATAGGTAACCTGATAATGTAGTTTCCATAACACGGGTTCTGAATTTAATCCAAGATCAGAAAAATTATCAACATCTGTATTATACTTCATTGCATTTAGCGCCATGCACCGATCATGCAATAAACAAGTGTTGACAAGGTCCGTTTAAATAGAGAATGCGGAACCATTTTGAATATGTTATTATAAAAAACCAAGGTGATTCCATGATATAAATATACAAGCAGAAAAACTGCTGTTACACCTTAGGTAACACTTCTACTTAACACAAAAAACATTTACTAACATAAATATTGTTTTTAACAGTAATGTGTCATTTCTATGTACTCCAATGTCCCCAATTAGGTACTAATACTGCTGTCATATTAGTGCGACGAACCAGAAGTATGTTTGCCAAAGCTAGGATTAACAGGGTTAGACAATGTTGACAGCATTGTATATAATCTAGCAACAGCTAATTAGGGCTTTACGGGAGGAGCAATCCGCTACTACCCGTGTTATTAAAAATCGCTGCTGGATACAACATTTTCCTTGCAACTGTTTTGTTGATTGATTCATAATGTGAAAATGCTTCACATAATTACAGTATATTAATCTGAACATCACCAGAGAGTATAAATCAAAGTCGCTTTCTCTGTCCCTATAACCCTATGTCCTATATATGCTTAAATCATTAAAACTAAGCAGCGGATTTAGATGAGGTTTTTTTAATGGATAGAGTGATTGAAGAGGAAGGATTATATGTAAAATAACATCCATTAAATAGTGGAGAAATACTGTTTTATACCCGTGCGAAGCCGGGGCGGGCCGCTAGTAAATAAATAAGTGGGTAATGCGAAAATACAGCACATCAGCCACTACCACAGAGCATTTATAGCAATAATTGTCGATATGGGCAGTTGTTCACATGAATCAAATTTCATATGCATCAATTATTTGGGAAATCATTGGAAGCGTTGCCAATAATGCCTTTCACAGAACATAATGCTTTATATGCTGTATAATTTCATATATTATGAAACGTATAACGTATAATTTCATATATTTTGAGTTGATTCCATTTTTATGATTCAGTACGCACAAATGCACCAGCAAACATGCCATATAACTTGATTTTACTCTTGTTAATATTACTAGTATGTTTCCTACAGAAATGTGTTCTAGTTTAAAAATCTTAGTAGTAGTAGTAACAATCGAACCAGAATGCCCGCCACTTGTACATACATGCATAGATTGTATCGGAATAATTGTCGTTGTGCGCGGTCGTTAGCATGAAATAATGCTTAATTTCAATTCCGTGTGCATTAACTACATATGTATGTAAACTTGTATGGAGCGTTGCCAATAAAGTTCGATACACATCGTTACGGGGCAGGCTACATAGAAGGGTGCAGCAATGACTTCGATAGATTATGCTAATTTTATTATGGAAAATTCAATCGCCGCGCTTGCTCGGACTGCTTTTTCTGCTTCGTTTACGTGTGTTTGTTGCTTTATAGTCGTATAAACTAGATTATCCTCTAGTATAAAAACTGTATGTAAGCTTTATTTTCACTTTCCAAAGCTGCCGTGAAATATGAAAATAAAAGGAATAATGTAGTAGCAAAACAAAAAGTTACTAGGTAATGTAGTGAAGTTCTCCAGATGTAGGTACTCTTCTCAGTTGAGTGGATTGGAAGAGATATTCAATACCATCAGAACTAGATATATCAAATTAGGTAGTAATTAACCGTAATTGTGACCGTATTAAGCCAAATCGCGACAAACATATATATTTGTATTGCCGTATTCGTGTTCATACCAGAAGCAGGCAATTCCGTGGAAACAGCAAAATTTTGATTCGCCGTTGAGTTTCCGGTATTCGATGTTGAGTTTCCGGTGCCGCGAATACAGTAGTAAAATTTACGATCGTGTTTACCTTTGCCGATATAAGTTTGTTTGTATCAAAATCGAAGGGAACGACTCCCCGGGCAATGAAAGCGGATAATTCTGTTTGTACAGACAAGCAGTTAAACTTGAACGTGAAATGAAATTCTGTTCGCTAATAATATGGTAATAAAACACGCGACTCGCAGTTTCAAATAATGATTCATCCTTTGGAAACTATATTTTATATGACTTTTAGCTTGTTTTAAGACTTTTAAGTAGGCGCTAATGTTAAAGTAAGTTAAAGTCTGCATATAGATTAATATATGTACATATGGAAACACACATATATGTAAACTATCAAGTACCTATGTACATTCAAATTCAAATTGAGGAGCGCCCCAATCGTGGATATATATATTATTTAAAAATTATGTTCAAATTCAATAACTAAATTTTAACTACGTATTATACATATAACGTGATTGGCACTTTATTCCGATTTATGACTCAAAGTGACTGTTTTCGAACTTTTTAGAAGTCCTTGGATGTTAAAATCAATCGCAGATATTGCATTATGTATTTCTCATAAGTTGAAACTTCTCATAGATCGGTGAATCCAAATCGCCAACTATAATAATTATATTGAAATTCGAAATATTAAAAGGCACCTTAACGGTACTTTATAACGTTATAAGCGGATTAAAACTCGAGCCAAAAACGTTTTTAAAATCCTTTTTGCATTTTGAAGGTATAACAACAAAGTTTTAAAATATGTATAAAAATTGATAATATTTTAGAAAGCACCAGTATCTTACAAACATTTTTTTAGTATCACTCACTAATCTGATTTCATTCTTTAGACATCAATTTATTAATGATACGAACTGAACGACCGGTATTCATCATCAATGATGCCTTTAATTACCTTTTTGTAGCGTGGAAATACATACGTCGAAGTAACAAATGACTATAGAACGTGGTACAGTAACCGAGTTACGGAACTCATCGAAGCTAACGTGGGTATGATGATGATAAATTTACATTCTATGTCACGGGCCAACCATCGGCATCGTAGATTTTAAACGTTGCGTGTATCCCGCTCCTTAATCTGCGCCCCATTAACGGGTATCATTAATCATAGTTTTAATAACAATTTAACCCCCAAACTAAATTAATATATCTTCATCTATTCACGTGCACCGAACGACGGGCCTAACATATCAAGCTTTATCATTCAAATTTCAACGAACAAGAGTCATAGAAAATCGTCGCCGCAACAAATGCACGCATTCTTTTCGCCGCGGCCCTACGCCGTAATGAATTCAAGTGCAACTGTTACAAATGTAGAATTCGGCTTTTGTTGTTTACCATTGTGTACAATTAAACGTGGCAAGATGTAATAATCTCGAATGTCTCTTTGTACTTTTTATCGGGACAGACACATGCGGGGTCATAATAAATAATAAGTCGCGTTTACGGTGCGAACATTTATGTCCTACAATGAATTGAATGTCAGATTTAAATGTAGGGTTGTACCACACTAAGTTGAGCGTGCGTTGTGTGCACCGATCGCTAAAATTCGGGGTGTACCATTATTTATTACACTATAATATTTTGTTGCAGTCCACTGTTAATGGCGTTTTTTTGCGTATTATTTTTTATTAACGGCCAGAACGGTTCATTATATAACATTGATGGGGTTGATACTCGTTTTATTTGTTTATATTTCTCACGAACTGCAATCCTTCCTAGTCGTAGATTAGGATGCGGATTAGTGAAATAATTTTGTTAATAAAATTCTCTGCTTTAATATTAATAACACGCTCGGATTAAGTCTCCGAGATATATTTTTAGTGGAAAATCCCTTTTATATTTAAACGGAGACAGAACTATACTATAAATGTGACATTAACTAATAGCTGTTAATTAAAAATAAATAACGGTATGAATTTGAATCATTCATCATGAATTATTATTAACCTTATTAATACACTTACTAATATTAATTTTTGGAAATCGAAATTAGGTTACAATATGGATTAACGATCGCTTTACTCTCTAAACTTCGTGACCCTTCGCCAACTGGTATAAATCGTATTTATAACTACCAGTCACAAATATACGACTATAACAGTAACAATTTACCCGTACAAGCTAATTATAAGTCTAAAATTACCAAATGGAACCGCGAGGGGAATAACAGAATCACAGCATGTAAATCGGTCGAGATTGCCTCCTGGGGCCAAACCCTAAATTATCGGTTTGGCCTCAAGCTATTTAACTATACGTAACTCCATTCGCTAATAAGCTGTGTCAACTATTGTCGAATGAATGTAATAATATATTAAGTAATTCTCGCGTTTGGTAACCGATTTCGACATATGGCTCCGAATCGATTGACCCTGCAGGACCTCCTTTGTATAAATCTATCGCTTTCAGCCTAGAAATTGAAGCAGCCGTCAGCGATTTTCAATTGAGACCTATTAGAGAAGTAGGGGATATTTTTGCGAAGACTTTTTCTTTACGATCTTTCTCAGCGGTAAATCAAATTGCTTGGACGCGAAAAAAAGTAAGCTAACGAAAATCTGAAAAGAACAGTGATATAATACGTAATTATTACATAATACCTTTAACTGCTTTAAGGATGGTCATTATTCCTTATCATTCATTATTTAATATCTGTGCCGAATTAAAGGAAAATTAGAGGCCATTGTCAGTTGCCCAGTCTAACTCTTTAAAAACGTTTTTCGTCAATCTTTGATAAAAAACAATAATAATATGGTTTACTTGATTATTGTACTCCATAGACAGAGTTATTGCGCTAAAGCAGATTTTGTTGCTGGAGCTGGATGGATTGCTTTTATTTTAATTCAACTATAATTAAGTAAAAGTTAGTTAATTTCACACAACTGTAGTATCAGAACAAAACGAATACGTACATGTGTTTATGTATGTGTGTGTGTTTAATGCATCAATAATACCCGTGCGTTAGCGCTAGTGCGGCCCCGCTGCGCTCACCCTCTCGTTTCATTAAATACGTTTCCGCATATCACGCACTATGTCATTTCCTTTTTAGTGATGTGCCTAATTTTAGACTACTTATCGATGTTAGTTTTATTTAAAACATTAACGTTGTTATCTTAAATTAATGTGTTAATACTAAATAAGATAAGAATGGCATAATTATATCTCATGAATAACCCAAAATATTATTTTTACACTAAGTGAGGAATTGACATTTCATTGTCATACTCATCACTGCCCACTGTTGCTCACGGGTTTTGTGTTACAATGAGAAATGCAATGTAGAGTTCACCACTCTCGCCAAGTACGTATAGCAGCCTTCACACGCCTTAGAGAACTAAGAATGAAAAGGTTGATATCTAAAGCACGTTCGTCTCAAAAACATACTTTTCATAATAAACTTTACTGCAAAGATAAAACGTTTGACATTGATATTTGTCGAACATAATAGAGCAAATAACTTCTTACGCAAAGAAAGTATTAACAGTAGCAATATTAAAAAAAAATATGCATATTAAAATTTTATCTTATCGATATTCATGTTTCATACTTCGCAGCACTATTTGGGTATCCATGGGAAGCTATTTGCAGATTCAATCAAATCCACAGAATGTTATATTATGAGTTTAAAATATTTGTGCGCTTATACTTGTTCTTCTGTGTGAAACTTTATTAATGAAAATCAAACAAGGTTTTTGAGTGGGGTACCTACAATAATTGCCTTACTTGAACAAATAGAACTATTTGTTTGAGTATCATTATGCTGTACGTATGTAAAGTCTTTGGGTTTAAAAATTACTTCAAAATTGGGTTGTTGTTCTTTGATGACGTAATCTTGTCTTATTACCGGCACGCGAGAATACTCTATATTTCAACTACTCTGTACCAATGCCTTACTCGCACACAACCATCCATATATTTCAGTTGGTAATAATTTATTGAAAATAATAGATAAAAAGTTATGTTCCACGAATCATAAATCTATGAGAGTCTTAAGTTAGAAAGATCAAAATACATTTAAGTATCTAAAATATCTATTTACAACTTCTGCTAGCTATAAACTTCTATAAAATGACGCCTTTAAACAGCAATATCACAATTAAATTGTACAGGCTGTAAATGTGATGTAAAACTCAATCTTTGTTATCAATCGAATGTTCTGTTCATATTTTAAAACGATATTTGCAGCTTATAACCGTTATCAATGTTATACAAACGGATACAAGCATTTAATTTTAAGTGTATACTAATTTTCGACAAATTCAAATCCAAATTCCGCAAACGGTCCAATTTGGAACTAGTTACCATAGAGATCGGTTACGCCCAAACAATATTATCATCCCTACATCGGCGGGTCACTGCGTATTGCGGGGGTTGATTGGTCGGTAACTACCGACTTTACAATGCATTTATCTATTCAGTAAATTGGTTGTTATACAGATTTCGGAAATTGTTTAAAGTTGGGTTCCCATGCCTTTTTATTATACAGGGACCGAGCACGGTTAGGGTTGCCACGTGCGTCGCTTTAAAAAGGACGTTCGTAGTTAACATACAGCCAACGCTTTTGTTAGGTCTCTCTTGTGAATATTTTTAGTGTTAACGTATTTACTTAGATTCTTTGGCAGCTAAGCCAAAGTTCTGGCCCAACTTAAATTGATTAAACCCGACAACATGCAGCATGTTTTGTTAGCCTAAAACTTTAAAATTACTGCCCTCATTGTTATGGGCAGCCCCGCGTTTTTTCCTAATGGATAATTAAATGTATTCTTGGCGATTGATTGTACTTAGTCATTCTGTGTTAATTACATCAAAAGTTGAATTGTACAAGTACTATTCTTATATTTTGGTTCCGTGTACTATTTATTTTATATCACCTTAAGAGTTACGCTTCGTAAGAACTCTATATCCCGAAATATTTATTTATCAGCCTGGTTTTTGTATTCGAAATATTTTAATTCCTCGTTTATTAAGTTAGAAGTTGCGTGTGGACTCTCCATATCTATTTATGGTCTCAATGGCTTTGCTTGTTTTAGTACTTTGTTATTAGTGTGATTTGACCGACTATTAAAATTATGACCGTCTGACTGAAATGGAGAAAGGAATGGCGCCTAAAAGTAAATTAAATCTTGCATTGGGTTGCTAATCAGAAATAACGGATTATGATAATTGTCACTTCTTTCTAATTTGTTTTTGCAAAATTTGCTAAAATTTAACTTTACCAACCAAGATTCGGCAAGACTTAATTTTACTACTAAGCTGTCGAAGTATACCAGCGGTATTATGCTTAGTGTGCAATTTACCTAAACTAACAAAAGGTAAGACCATAAAACGCGCGATGAAGTTTATTGCTTATAACACGTGAACCCAAGATACAAGAATGACTTAAGCGTTGAATACTAATTAGTATGTGGAGACCACCAAAGCTGTTTTTCGTTTCCGACATCCATTCAGAAGATTTTAATTTTTAACATCCGGATATTCGTGTGAATATACGAGTATCTCAGGTAAATCGAATTAGCTACTACACAATTGTAACTTATTAGAATGATTAGCACGTAACTTACAGTAGGTATGTCATTTATCAAAGAAACGAATATTATATTAAGAGAACAAAAACACTTAAAAGTGTATAGGATGGCATAAGTGGGTTTAAAGAACGTCAGATAAAGGACAAAATAGTATAGAGGTGGCCCGTAAATCTATATACACTGGATCGGCGTGATGTAGTGAAATGAATGTGCAGTTAACAAATAGAGAATAATCATATTTTCAGCTTATTTTTGTCTTAAATATAATAGTGTTTATTTGAACTAATTCTTGTCTTAAAGTTAGAAATAAATAAAACTGAAGTTTAAATTTTTTTTTATGGATTTCATGACTAATCAAATATTCCTATTTTTGCAATGACTTACGTAATAAATCGTTCTAAAATGATGTTCCAATTTGCAGTTCCAACTGTTCCTGGCATTTGCTTTAAAATAATGAAGTAGATTAATCGCTATTAATAAATCCGAACTGTTCTATTCAGTCGTTATTACATTTAAAGTTAGCGAAATAACTTCGTGGTCAATTCCAATCGCCGCAGCAATTCGATTCCAAAATTGCAATTTCCGATTCAAAAGTGTGATGTGGGCAACACTCCCGGCACTAAAGCACGTTCATTGTTCCAATTAAACGTAGTTTAAAATTATATCATGTGCCGCGCACAAAAATCTAATGCATTATCTATGTATGTCCGTTGTCTACTTTTTATTTCGTCTGACCACGACTCTAGAGACAATTTTATTTCACTCTAACGAGAATAAAAAATGTACGTTATCCTATTTTTCTTTTTTCTTGACATAAAAGATAGGCGCCGACGTCGCTAATACTTTATAGACATTTAATGATTATGTACCCATTATAACGCTGCATTCAGTGTAATTATCGTTTTGTCACGCTTCAACCAATTAAATATTTATGGAAATAAATGAAATTACATCAACCATAGCCTTGACCGTTTTTTTTGAGTTTTGAATAGCGATTACGTGTCTCGATGATTCCAATTACGGATGAATCGATGCACGATTAGGAAGTTCGTTTAATTAGTGTGAAATATATATATACATATCTATTTATAAGACGCTGAATCTTAAACGACCATAATACATACTCGTATATGTATCTAGTCTGAATAATGTTAGGGAATATTCTCTGTATAAATTCATTTTAGCTAAGTTTTTTATATGATTATGAATGTTTTACTGAATTGCGGATTTACATTTTGAAACCTATTAATAAAGCATTCAGTAAATCTATTTTTAATATCAACATTGTAAACTCAAATACCGGATGACTTGATTGACCAACCAATGGATTTATCAAAATTATTTACAAATATTCCATGATAATGATTACATTGACAAGAGATTAACTTCAAAGTAACTGCGGGATGAGTAATACAATCGCGAGATGGCTCCATCCCGCTATCCAATATTTACATGCACGAAACAAGTTCCGTACAGTCAATATTAGGCGTTCCATACAAATGAATACATTCTGACACAATGGGGCTTCCATTTTGACCGCTGTCTATGTTTGCACTGACAATTCTCGCTACGGCTTATGCCACCGAAGTAGGTAGCATCGTTGGGCTTTTTCCTTTTATGTTCGCCTGGTACTTCTCCAACGTTATTAGAAATAAGCGCACACGAAATGTTAGGATTCAAAAACATGACGTTTCTATGATTTATGCATACTATACATTAGATTATTGAATACGCTTAGCCAATGAATTGTGTAATATAAGGTACCTACTTATAATTTCTAATGACTACGTCTTTTTAAGATTTCTTCGCATGTGCAAAGAATTGTGAAGTCCGTATAACTATAAATATCTATCGAAATCAATTAATAATCAATGTTTATGTACTATTGACTCTTAAGATTCGTGAACTCGATAAAAGTTCAATAAGATCGAATTAAAATGTAAAAACTGAGAGATGATCTCGGTTCGCTTACAACGAAGTGTAACTCAATGATCCAAAGCCATAAATGTTCACGCAAGCGTCAATACGCGGTGTTAACTGATCTACTTTGAGGCATAACTAAAGCAGGTGGTGCAAACTAAAGCTTGTTGATACAAGTTATAAAACTATCTATAGGGTTGCCATCTCACGCTTTAATAATAATATAATAACAAATAGTAATAATACGTAAAATAAGCTTATATCTAGATGAAGGCAAAAACAGGTGGCTCAAGTATAGTCCTTCAAATTCAAATTTAATACTTTTACGGACTTCAAGGACATAAGTAGAAATAGAAAGCGGTGAAATATTGGTAGTTTGAATTTTAGTATCGCACTTTGGGGTCAATGTTCCAATCGTTGTAAAACTACGTGTATTTTTTAATTTAACATTTTAATACAAATTGCTATTAAAACATCGCGAGAAAACCTGTAAGACTTTCCAGTTTTCAATTCGTTACAGTATGTATGTATAACAGTTCGGTTATGAATTGGACATGACATTTGTCAACCCTACATTTGTCAGTTAGGCCCCACGTGAAACCCCTTTCAATTAGCGATTCCAATAATTATTACAAAGTTTGTTTTGTTATGACTAACTTTGTACAACGATAGTAAATGGTAAACAAGACGGATTCGCTATCTTCCTTATTGACTAAATGATAAACTTTAAGTTTTAGTCAAATACGAGCTGAACACTAACTAACACTACGTTATCTTTATATGTATATGACACATATATTTAACATATATTTAGCTGAGCAATAATTTGAGTTTTAACAATTATTGTGGTAATCTGTCGAAATGCATTTAGAATTTGTAGTAAAAAAATAAGACGTCTTGAAAAGCCAAGCACATAATGAAACACGTATTTTTTGTACGCTGATTGTGTTTATTGCGATAAATACAACAACTAAATCCAACATTATAATTGATATTATGAAAAGTCCTTCCGCCCACATCCGGCGTTTGCAAAACTTGTTATACCGTTCGTAACGTACATCGTATGAGTGCTTTGTTTCCAACGCAAAATATAGGGTACATTATTGCTAACACAGTAAGTCAAACAAAGCAATAAAATAATTTGAAATTAGAACATTGTTTCGCTGTATAAACTTTAGTTACGTGGAAACGTAATAGCGACTTTAAATATAATGACATGAATTTGTTAACAGGATGCAATGCTTCAAATTTTGTAAACTAAAATTGTATGCACCACTGAAATTGTTTTAATTTTTACTAACGATAAATGTCGAACTAAATGAGCAAATCTGTAAATTATCAAGTCTCCTACATTCATGTTTCGAATAATTTGGAATGAGGAAGTTATGTATAAGCACTCGTGTTCAGTAGGTATAGGACTTTCTTTACAAAATCCCTGGGTCATAATGGGAAGGTCATGACGGTCGCGGAACATGTCACTGCCAAGTGACGCGATTTAACACCGATGTCCAAAAACGTGTCCCTAAAGATTATTGTATATTCGTAGGCATCATCGCAATTATACCTACAGTAACAGTGAAGCGTTGTAATTGTTAACAGCGCGACAAGGCGGCGACGGTTTTGGACTGAACGTTAATTACACAAGTTCTGAATGCTAAATTACTTAATTCCGAAATTACGGCTTTGCGCAGAGCATTAACATTTAATTGCTTTTGATAACTGAAGCGACTTTTTTGATGCGCCGTTTCATGATGCCGCGTGTGCGCCTGTAATTAATTAAAGTGGCGCTCGGGGAAATTAGTAAACTTATCGCTGACGAAATAATGTTTTGAAATGGATGTTCTTACGGACACACGCTTCTTAAGCCGGCGACACTTAACTATTGATTGAGTTATCATTACACCGACATGTTATAAATAGTTCTTTAATAATCATCGTAGTAATTATCCACTATCTTTTACATGCAATATCTAGGTTAGAACAGTAATTTTTGAGTCACGTACATCGACATCGATTTCGGTGATAGATCTCATTTAAAACATAATTAAACTTATATGGTATAATATTATAGATCGGAGAGGACCAGTATTTGAAATTTGTTGTAAATGTAAAAAGGCATTTAAGAAAAGTAAAGTTTCAAGAGAACGAATGAAAAGATGTTAAGATATCATCTGAGAGATTCAAGAGACTATTGGATACCGTAGTACGTAAAAATGCTTTACTTAAAGCTTGCTAGTAGCGCCAGTGGATTAAAAAGGTTTCCATCGTACGAGCATAATATTATTATTCCTTACAGACCTTCAGTACTAAGAAGCTATTACTCATCTTTTTCCGGTCCGTTTTTATTGCTAGACGTGAAAAATACCAGAAATTTCATCCGGTCCGTTCAAAGTGGCCGGATTAATTCACAAGGCACTTATTTCAAATTGGATTTCGCTGGAGCCGCGACTCTCGACTACAGTTCCTTTTAATAGTGGACGCGTTCAAGTCCTTTGATGTCGCTCATGTACCGTTTGATTATCGCAATGTGATTAAGCTGGTACGAAGCTGTCAAAATAGATTCTTAATAAATAATTTTATTTCTCTTATGGACAAAATCAACACAAAACCGGATAATTACAACACCTATATCGCTATAGCATGAAAAACATTTATTTTTATTTTCTTATTTCATAATTACGTGAAATTTTGTTAGATATTAAAACCATAGCGGGAACAAAACAAATACATACATACATATATTACGAAGATGTTTGATAACAGAACGACCTGTACCTGATAGGCATGAACACCTTGATGAAATATGATCTAGGTCTAGATCTATTTGCGGATAGCGTTATGCCCAGCAGTGGAACGTAAAAAGGATTGCCGCCAAACGTACCTACAGTGAAATTAACACTACTCTTTTGTCTGCTGTACTATTTTTTATTCTCTGTAACTATAAGAATTCAAGATAATTATAACAATAAAAACCGTAAACTCTTTCCATTAAGCAATTTAACAGTGACGTGAACGTTTCTCGTGTAGTGATTCTACCCAAATTTACTATCTCAACTACTTAGTTAGGATCCTAGTCGCTGCTTCCAATGTCAATAGCGTTGACCCCTATTCAGTAGGACTAATACAACACGCACAGCAAAGTTAAATATCATTTCTGTTTGTTCAAATGTTCGTAGGTGGTACTTGAGAACGAGAGGATATTCTGGCTACATTTATAGCTCGAAATAGTTTAAGCACCTCCTTTACAGTTCACATATAATAAATACAAACCAATATTCATCAACAATTGAAAAAACACTACCTACGAGGTTTTAATTAAAATGCCTAATTTGGAATCTGATATCCGTGTGTGGAATTTGAATGGAAACATGCAAAACGATCTAGTTTAACCATTTAATTATTTAAATTTATATACGTAAATTGTTATTTTTATTGTTAAATAATGTAGGTATACGTTTGAAAATAGAAACCATTATTGAAATTACAGTATATGGCCTGTAGATCTGGTACAATTATTGTAATGGCTCAATTATACTTCCGTAAACTGCTATTCCAGGAAAATTGCTGCAGGTTAAAACTTGCGCTCACTTGAAAATTAATTCGAACCTATGATTCAAAGTTTGTTAAGAATGTTTTATTGAAAACGTTACCGGCAGCGATATTGTAATATGTTATTTTAAAATGAACGTAACTAACGTTATAATTATGTCACTTGAAGGACAATATTTGATAAGTATGTACCTATAAAGATTCTCCTTTGCGTATATATATAAAAGTGTCTGTTTATGATGTCAAAATAACTATCTTTACTGAAGTGCTTATAACAAAACACAAACTTTTTATAATTTCTGTATGTCTGTCTTTCTGTTTGTCCGGACTAATCTTGGTAACGATTGGACTGATTTTAATGGGACTTTGGGAGGTGATTTGGGTCAAGAAATCGGTTTATCTCAATTTTAACATTACAAAACTGTCTATTATATTTATTGCTTTATCTTTCAGGTACGTTATCCGATGAAAATACAAGTCATTATAAAGTTCACAGCAGTTGGATGTCGTGAATGTCTTTCCTGAACTTGTACTGCTATCATTACCCTTTTATACAGAAATTTCTACCATAAAATTAAAAGCTGACGAGCACTCAAATTAGCTCATCGTGCAACACTCGCCGTGCTCCAGAAAACATGCATGGTGGTGACACGGCGACATCTCTCTAATGAGCAACGATTTTTTCGTTACCATTGCATATGCAAAAATCGATTTCAACTTTTGAATTGGAAATAGATCGTCATTTATTTACACCAACGTAACATTTTTGTAGTGCTCATAAAACCTCATGAGGACAGAATTCAAGACAGAACAGAATGATGTTCAGAGCTTACTCCAACACAGCGCCAGTTCGAATTAGTGAATAGAACGACCGACTTAATTATGTATTGCCAAACTACAGGATCACACGGATTCATACATACAAGCACCAATAGCGAGCTCGCAAATCCACATTCCAATCAATCATTGAATTTCAAGCGTTCTTGAAACCGATTTCATTATTAGACTTCGCCTAAATCGGGCCAACAATGTTGTCCCACATGAATACTGAAAGTAAACAACGAGCAATACTATCAAGTTTTAAATGAAAATAGAACGTTTCAATTTACCAGAGCGAAAACCTCGTAATATTGATGTGTTAAGTGCCTCTAAATGGCTTCCCGAATGGACAGGCGTGTGTTTCCAACGTTTATAACTGCAATTCCAATATTCCAGTTCGGCAGTTTCGTTGCATCTAACTCAGTATGTGCGAAAGTAAATTTTCCGGCTTCACACACCCAACTACCAGTACCTATAATTGGTTTTTCAACGCTTTTAATTATAAATACAACACTTGCGTTGAATAAACAATATGGACTATAATAACCCATAAAATATACTCATAGTGTAAACAAAGTTGACTTTGTACCTGATAGAAATCTCCACATTAGGGTGGAGAACAAAAACATTTGCATTTTCTCAGTGTTCATTTAAGTAAGGTTTAATTAACGTCGGCATACTTATGTTTCTGCAAAACCTATACCTAATACAGACCAAAAATACCTGACGATTTATTAAAATTACGTAAAACTTACTTAGAATTAACACTTCAAAAAACAATATCATGGTCTATTCATAAATTTATATAGAAAAGTTCTTAATGCAAAAGAAACTCTCGATAAATCACTAGAATACATAGGTATTAACTTAAGGAAATAAGACAAACCCTCATACAACCTCTGATAGGTGGAGTGTTTGTTCCGATGTCAGCGGCAATTTAAACAAGGAATTTTCCCCCGTTTGAAGATCGCCATCGTTTGAAGTTACTTTGATAGTCATTTCAGCTTCAATTTTTCGACCCCCAATATCACCCATTCCCTATTCTCTCAGAAAAATAATTACTATTTATATTTGTCTTTACAGGTGGGCATATAGAATTACGCTTTAATCATAGGAATAACGGTTGAAAAATATAATGAATGTGTGTCGACACGCAAAGGAGTACTGCCATCTGTCGGCACGACATGGTCAACGTTTGACAATTGCGAACCGTTATAGATAGTTTTTCAGAGTTAAGGTACTTTAATTCTCCCTGTTTGAAAGAAAATATTTCATTGTAAGAAAACACATGTTACATACTATAAATGAATCTAAATATAGGTAACTAACATGATGCAGGCAACTAGGTTTAAATATTGACCCATTTTTATAGTCATCATGAGAATCGGTAATATAAGTTGTAATATAATTCCACAATAATACAGGTTTAAAAACGACCTAAGTGCAGAAAAAATGATGTGCAGTAAAATTTGTAGCGTGTATACGGAAGTTCAATTTTATTGCCTACGGTGTAATGTCGAAATCGAATTTAGAAGAAATAGGAGGTCAGTTGCTTTCCGAGCGTGTTATTAAATGGATTACTCTTGCATAGAGTTTATCGTCGATTTTAAGTTAACGAAACTTTATGTTTCACAATAACTGAACGTTTCGACAATGCACTAAGCGAGTAGTACGGCAACTAATGCTCACTATTCACTCCAAATCAGATGTCTTTCCTTTATCTCAATGAACTGCTTAAGATTACCGTCTAAGTCTAAGTCATAGCTTTAAACCCCACTTTAAGGAAAGGAAACTAAATATATTATATTAGTACGTACTACTATGAGAAAATTGCTACAACTGTTTTATTTTAATAAAGCGATCGACATAATTACGAATAATATGATTTAGCGTTCTAATAACTTATAGAAAGGTACATATATCCAATAAACATACATTAATTTTTGTAAGTACTAAATGGGATTTACATATTAGGTATGTATGTATACATAAAGACAATTTCTATTATATCTATTTTTTTACCTGCAATCTTTATATAGCAATATCTATCTTTTAATAATCCTACGTGATGTCAATACGTAATACACGAGCTGGAAACCAGACATGATTTAACCACACCATAATTCGCTATTTAATCCGAGGCTCAACCAGGCATATTAAGGCGGATATTGATTACAGCTGCCTTGTGAACTCAACCTATAAACCAAACTCTGTACGGAATCTTGTGATATCCACAACATATGAACATATATGTGGTTTCATTATAACAAAAAAAAACTTTAAAATAATTTAATATCTGATATTTATAAAAAACATTTCATTTCCCTGTAGGTTTAATTAAAAATTGATAGAATTTTACATTTTTTAGCTACATCTTACTACATAGTATGTACCAATAAATCTATTCAATTTCCAGGTGGTACTTTTGCACAACTTTTTATTTAGTTTCAATAAAAAATATTACGAAGAAAAAGAATTATAGTATGAAGGTAAAAACTGGCGGACGTCTTAATAAATAAGGAAACGCAACATGTCTTCTGGAGACATTTTTGAACTGGTGTGGTATACTTGACCAAGCTCTGTTTAATCTCACATCGAATTAACAGCATGTTGGCTTGTCGCAAAGCCCTTTGAAATAGCTTTTGGAATTCTCTGACGACGATGCTGTTGAACGAGGAAAACCGATTTAGAGTTACGCTTACTAAATATATTCAAGATTCCACAAAGTTCGGTTAGAGAGGATAGTTTAGATACTTATCTCCTTATTCATAAACTCTATAACAGCGCTCTCGTACTAACTTAGAGCATGCGAAATATGATAGAAAAGGATAAAATATCGCATTGCTGAAACAATTTAACGGTACTAATATATAGGTATCAATGTTAATACGCCGTTGTTATAACGCCGGTTTCGGAGGCTCTTGACTCCCAGTGTCAATGTCTTTTGTGTGTACGAACATTCCAATAAAAACTACACAGTCCCTAAAATCGTCTCCTACTCTTGCCGTTAAACACCTCGAAACGAATG
>DWGJ01001750.1:0-18330 GCA_018246895.1 Aspitha aspitha aspitha
ATGTACTTTATAAGCATTATTATTGAAAAATATTAGCGTTCTGCACTTCTCCTACACATAAACTACATATAAGTGTGCCAAATTTCATACTCCGTACGCGCAATTTTCGTAAAAAGGAGTCCAAAGTTTTCGCTTCACGTATTAATATATAGATTGTTGAATCGTTGGCTGGTTATGTTGAAGATAAAAAAACCACGTGGCTATCTCTGAGACTGGCGCTTCCTTATGGCGCAGGATATCGCGGTTACATTTCATATCCACGCCAATGATATCATATTACAGTACGTTATAAGGTTGTAGTATACACCCATCGATAGTTTCCATTCAAACCGTCTGTAATGAGAGAATGTTGCCACTTACATAAATTAAATATGGACAAAAGAAGCAAGGAATAGTGAAGATATTGATTAATTCCAATTTGTTTATGACTAGCTTGAAAATTTTGTTTATTGATTTAGATATATTATTCTGTGTCAATCAACTCATCGTGAGAATGACAATTAGAGATTTGTATAAATATATATCTATAGAAGTATCAACTAACAATAGTAAACTATAGGAAGTTTATTAAGGATTTAAAAAAGTATGATAAATCTTGTTATGTTTATTAAAAGCTTTTTTCATCGATATCGATGAACAGCGTAATCCAGCTCTATCGCTCGGTGAAAGCTCAATGGAGAGCGTACATTACATTTTATTTTGTTTTACAAACGCCATAAGAGCACGTGCCCCTTACGACGACGATCGCGATTACAAAGCTCGTGTTGAATTTTGAAACCACAGAGTTACTATACATCGAGTATAGAGCCGCAAGCCTGTGAGAGCGAGTGTCCAACAAACAGTAAAAAAGGGACGATGAGAGACACATATTTATCTTTAGCTAATCAGAGAAAAAAAGAGAGACAGATAAGTAACATCATTTGCTTTCTCGGTTTTTTCGACACATTTTAAACTGGCTCCCCTGCTCTAGTATAATATCTCTATGTTTGAAAATTGAAACTCGCGTGTTTCGCCTTCTGCATGTTGTGTACAAAAGAAACAAGTTAATGTTCATTGTTGCTCACAATTATATCGAAATCTCTTCGTCTTACTTCACTTTGTTGAAGATTTTTCTGGAAAACACAATCATTTGTAGATGTTATTTTTCAGAACACCAAATTCAGTATTTTGTAATCTCTATGTCAGCGTATAAATCTATCCTTTATCATATAGGAATCTTGTTTTAAGATTAAAAACTTGGACCATATTAAGTTTATGTAATATTATAGATTTACTGTATATTAAGCCTCTTTGTTTCATTGAAGGTCACATTATGGTCTATAGTCTGTACGCTACGGATCTAGGGTAACCAGACGATAATAGTTCTACTGATATGCCAGAATTTCAGATATAACAGGCAAAAACGGTTAGAAACGGGAAAATCTAACAACAAATAATATTATATTGAATGAATCACAATCAAAATCCAAAATGGGGTGCGGAACGCATATTTTGAAAATGTCTGCTTTTACATACAACGTACCATATTCAAACAAAGCGTCAGGAATCTTGCCAGTGTTGGGAATAATTGTGGGAAATTTTATTATTTGATATGGTAAGCCTACGTACATAAAAAAGTTCAAGGAGTGGGCTACAGATGTTTTTATATTGCGCACGTGGCGCGAATATCGAGGCCAATCAGCTGGGCTGATCAGCACAACCACCGGGACGATCCATTTTATATGTATTAATATTATTAAGCCGATAAAACTTCAAACACTAGCTGTTGGAATAACTAAGAACATCATAAAATACATATAACATAAACTATTATTATGAATGAACTTTTGAGATTGCTCGTAATCTAAAAGGTGAAGAATACTGTTAGTGTGTAAAACATTAGTATACAAAAATAAGTTTCATCTGTTAAAAATGCATTTAATAGAAGTGTAGAAAGAAAAGCTTTTGTACCATTTTAAAAATGGAATTACTAATTTGCCCATTAAAAGTCCGTCCGTTTAAGAACAAAACAACTGAACATCATGTTCAAAATTTATATATATGTACTTATCGAGAATACGTTCCGTATCTTACAATCTCTGTTATCAAGTAACTATCAACTGATCTGAAGAATAGTAAACAATGATATGGATCAAATTCATAAAGTGGCAGCATTGCAGTTATTTTATATTTTGTCTTTTTCAATATTGGTACATTCGAAAGAGATGGTAGCTATAGATTTAATAACAATATTTTTTTTCAGTAGTCGGTATCAGCAAACACTGATGTTAATTCAGGTACTGTTCTAGAGCTGTATGAATAGTGACATAATTATTATTCACATTCAAAATGTTCCCGTGCGTTCACAATCTAATCCTGAGCAGGATCTGACCCCGGGGACACGACCGGCTGACGAGAGCTGTGACATTGTATTAACCTTATGTCATTTCTAACTTTTACATTCCCCAGCACCATTTTTACCGTTTGTAATGTTTCTTTTTAGCACTTTAACTATTTGATATGGTTCACGGTTTCGTGCATTTATGCTTAAAGGTATGCTACACGGTATTATACGGCGGTTTGAAACGGACATTTGAAACCGGCGTTTGAAAGTCACATGAAATTTGGCATAAAACAACCGTCTACACTGTTTCAAACTTCTGATTCAAACCGTCGTCTAATATAGTATAGCTTTTAATTAGGGCACTAGACATTCCGTTCTAATTGTCTAGTACCTACATCTCCAGGTCAGTAAAAGATCTTAAACTGAAAGTCCATACTGGATAGTGATGAAATGAGACCTTATTAGAAGTCGGTAAATGCGTCCATTATTGTTACGGTTTGTTAGGACATGAGCTGCAGTGAACTATAAAAGAAAACCAATGTTGTTTCTACGATATAAACAGATTGTTTATAATCAATGTTATGTTAGAAATGTTAAATTAAATTAAATGTTAAATTTTAATCCAACTTTTCTAACTTATGTACTGTATTACGTAGTTTTCAAGTGTCTATTTTATTAGGTATATCTTAAAGAATAGTTATAGGTTTCACCTAGCTGTAATGTCGTCTTCCCGTAACTATACTGCTTCGTATTGCTTGGAAGAGTTCATCTATACTTATAATAAATCTGTAGAGAGGTAAATTCTGTCTGTCTGTATAACCGCTATAGAAACAAAACTTACTCTACGGATTTTAACGAAACTTGGTACAATTATTTTTCATACTCCTGAGCTGGTTATAGTATACTTATCATCACGCTACAATCAATGGGAGCAGAGAAGTGAAGGGAAATGTTGGGAAAACGGAAGAAGTTACTCATTTTTAAAGCTCCTACATCCATTAAATAGTGGAGAAATACTGTTTTATAGCCGTAGCGTTTTATATGCGTAGCCGGGGCGGACCGCTAGTATACTAATATTCTTTTCAGAAAACCAATTTGTCACAAGTGCAGTGGTACCGTGTCGATCTAACGAATGGTCTATGTACGAGCCTTTTTCAATACAAGCTTGCGGCGGTATAATCTACCCCGACACGATTTATTGGCACCGTAGTTAACAATCGTCGATTCGTGTACGCTCACCTTTAACATAGAAAAGAAATTAACCCAATTCCACTAACATTATATACATACGATAGCTATTTATATATACGTCTAAGACAAATAAAAGCGTAGAACTTAGATTAACTTTCGATTCTGTACAGAGAGAGCGAGGTGTCGCGATTGTTATAAATTTTTAATTAAATTCTCGAGTTGTCTAGTTGAAAGTTTAATTACATTGTGTGATAACGACCTAAGTTCGCCCCAAACGGAGTTGCTTCCACGATTTTTGTTACGTGAATACAATAATAATAATAATAGCATTTAATGATCATTTTGCCTGACAATTCCGCACACGGCTGTCTGATCTCAAATTAGGCAATTTAATGCCTGTGTTATGGTAACCGGACAGCCAATAAACATACATATATACATACGATATAGTACTTATATAGATATTTTTATTACGTCCAGACACATAACAAACAAATGTGCTCATCGCACAAATGTTTGTCCCGGCTGGGAATCGAATCCACGAGCTCCGGTTTTGCAGTAAGCGTCTCTAACCGCTCGACAACGAGGCCAGTCAATGCGAGTCAAGGCGAGACCAATAATGTAAGATATCTTAAGATAACATTAGATAAGCCATGCCAAAGTACTCGTAGAAATAGTTTTTACGGCGGCATCGATTCGCAAGATCTTTATGAGATTTAAAATTGTGACAATATTTTTAGTAAAACGTAATTAATTAATAGTCCCGGTTACAATTACATTTAAAATTATTTTATGAGAACTTTAATTAAATTAATCAGTATTTACTTTCATGCACAAAATTATACACCATTAATGAGATTATTATTAATTGATCTAAATAATTCTGTAACATATCCATATATACCCATGATAAAATAAAAGTTCTGTTCTTGTATAGTGTTTTACAATAAAATCTTTTACAGTAGCATATCCTTTATATTCCATGCAACGCTAGCATGCATATTAAGGCGGACCATGCATGTTAAAAAATCTATACACTTTCACCATGAAGAGCCCTAGGATATATGTATTTGTAGGAGGTCGTAAGCACCGACATGTAAGCAATCTGATAACTTCAAACGGGCGTCCAATTATAACTTGAGATCAGTTACAGATCTTAGATATTACATTTCGGTACTAAATTGGAACGAAATAGTATCTGTTATTAACCAACACCGATATCCGTAGGATAGCTATAGGATGACCAGATACTTAGGCTTAGAAATTGCCGTCACGATGTAACACTGAAATAATCCATCCCGAAATTGAAGAATATGACGGGAATTTTGTATATTTATCACCCCTAACCCTCCGCTGTCGAAATCCGTCTATATTATATATACTTAAGTTGCCTGTCTGTCTGGCGCTCACAATGAGCCCTCTACGCCCTAACGGAGTCACTTCCAGGTAGAAGATGGATGAATACTTTAAGGACCCTAGGTGAATTGGGGTGTGGTATAAGTATAAAGCGATTCTCGTTGTGAATATTGATAAAAAAGTTCTTTTTGTTGTGCGCCTGCTTGACAATTCAATCTGTAAGTAAATTTCCAGTAACAAAAAAATAAATTAGTAACTAATAGCGATACATTTTGTAATATTCACAGGAATGTTTACAAACGATTGCCGCTACTCGAACACTGACAATGTCAAGAACGAAGCTTCACTACGTCGCAAAGAGGCTTTTCGATTTTGTTAGATTAAAAGAATCTCGTTATCTAGACGGATATCACACACATCGCATAGATAGATGTACTAAATTCATACAAAATCTAACAAATATAGACAATAATCAAGGTAGTACACAAACACATTTATTTCAATCCTGCTAATATTATAAATGTGAAAGTTTGTGAATATATTTGTTACTCTTTCACGATAAAACTACTGGACGGATTTGCATGAAACTTTTACAGTAATATAGATCGCAATAACATACAGGCTACAATTTGTAACGATTTTATGTAATTTTGGTTGTAATATAACGATACATGTCAATTAAGTCGGAAAACAATCGGAAAAAAAAATTTTTTACTACTGAAATGATCTGTCACGAAACTTAATCTGGCAGACCAAGTTCCAAGCGAGCGAAGACGCGGGTATAAGCTAGTAATAGATAAATTTAAACAGGAATCGCTTATGTTTTATGCTGTACCCAAAAAAAGCCCGCGCCATACTACGCCGCGTGAAAGGAACTGTTTGCGCCGCATAGAAGATTAATCTTACATGGAAATTGTTTTTTATTTTTGTCATTTTCAGTGCAGACAGACGCACCGGATCAATATTTGCATGTGTATAGACGAGGGGCGATATCGGCTCGCATTAGGGTTGAACCAAACATATTTACGAACGTACCATATATGTAGTGTATGTAATTTGTACGTCTTAAAAGGCAAAATATGGATTGGACTAACACTTCTGTAACATCTCTAAATATACCCATATTTGTGCCAATAAATGTCTGTCTTTTTTCTTTGTTGATTTGACAAATACATACATATACTCGTACATATGTATATTAGGCGTTATGTAATTAGTCACGAAATATTTGGAATGGACTGATGATCATTGATAATGATGTGAAGAAACATTTTGAAAATTATGTGGAAAGTTACATTACATAATATACTAGTACATCACCAACACAGGATTTATTTACATAAGCGATCACGCATTTTAAGACAAGGTCATTGCCTGTTAGTTGTTCGACCCTTTTTATTGGTCCGGGTCTCCAGTCAAATATTGAGAGGACTTTAGGCCGTAGTCTACCACGCAGGCCAAGTGCGGATTGGGAGAGTTCACACACCTCAGAAAATATATACTGTATAACATCTTTAAGGTGTGCAGGTTTCCTAACGATGTTTTCTTCACTGTTATAGCGAGTAATATTTAAATTTTAATTATAAAACGCACGTAATAAATCAGAGGTGCGTGCCGGGATCGAACCCAGACCTCCCAAGTGGGAGGCTATCACTGCTTTGTCCGTTAACGGTCTGTTATGTAACTTTCAACCAGGTTAAGTCGCTACAGTCCTTCCAAGGTTAGTGGACGTATTGATTACGATCGCTAAGCTGTTCCAGTAGTCTCAAGGGCGTTTTAAAAACGTGGACAGCATGACGGAGAGAACCTTCGATTTTCATCGACGATAGGACATTAACGGGTCGCAGACGAACCGAATTCCAATATCAACATAATACTTTACCTTGAAACAATATATTGTATACATACTTTATCTAATGTGTGCATGAAGAGAGTGATGGATGTAGACGAAGCACGTCAGGTATGTATGGACGGAGATATTTGGCACTCGGTGCGCCCTGCCTACCCCGTTAGTGACATGGCATAACGGTATAATAATAGTAATAATAATACTTTCTCATTGTGTCCACTGCCCCCATATGATTGGGGAGAACGCCAATGTCTTTCACCGGCCACGATCCTGACAAACCTCATTCTCCTCTTCGACTTCTCTTAGGTCTTTTACGACTGTACTATTCATACTGTCCTTTTAACAACATTGCTGCATAAGATGGTTCTAACTTTATATTGTACTGACATATGCACATTTGTAGTGTAGATACATAATAGTGCAATGCCATTATACCTCCGTTGTAACTACTGACTGACTTAATCGAACACGATTAAAATAGGTTTGGTGTGACTATTAAAAAGCAGTCACCAATAATAAGGATCGAATATTTGTTGCGTGCAAGTGTGAAAGTGCCTTATCTGAAACGAAATCAAACGCTCAAAAAATGCTTTAGGGTTTTCAGGTTAAGAAAACGTTGTGTAACACTAATAACTATTTAATGGGCCATTAGGAAAACACTTCTTTAAACGCTTTCAAGTAACACTAGATTGCAAACGGTACGTGGAAATCGATTAGACCAACAGTTGACGATGGTAGAGAGAGAGAGAGCCGGCGACGGACTTGTTAGGGATGGACAGAGACGGATATAGAAACAACGGGTAACTGTTGTAGGTTAGGAAGGGGAGGCAGATTGACCAGCTGTTATGGAAGCTTTAAAAAATATCGCTTCCAAGAATCCAGTTCATGATGTTTGCGCAAACGGATAAACACATAGGCGGTTATCGCTTGCAGGCATTAGGGTTGGCACGTAAGAAATTTTTTTATGAAAAAAATATGTTTTACAAATCGACCTATATTTCATATACCTATCACTATATTATCCTAACGCATAAAAATAATATAATAGTTTTCGACGATATTTTGAAAAAACATAACAATTAAATAAAAACAAAAAAAATCCTATGCAACTTTATTTGATGAAAAATTACAGAATTTAAAAGCAATACACCTACGATTTTGCAAAAACGTAAAAAAATTCTCCGATAGGCCAAAATACTTTAAAGTGAGCAACTTTTACAAGCATTAAACCGAGCTAAGGAAGATTTTCTTGATTTATGAATTGTCGGGAATTTAAATCTAACATTAAATAGTAATGAAATAACTTTGACGCAAAATAGACACGCTGAACAGTTGGGAATTTAAAACCTCATGTTTACACGACTGTGAGATGACTCACACCACAGGGAATGCGTGTGGAGTGTCTTTACACATTAAACTTCCTATCAGCACTTCGTGGACGGACAGACGTAAATACAGACACGTAAATATTTATTCAACCGTAACGTTTTAATAAACGATCGTACGCCCGAGTAGCAGCGGCGCTTGTGAAATGAACTTTTTTCATAGTTGGTTTGATATTATAATAACATGTGTCGCATATTAAATTTCACATGCAGATACACAATTACGGATACAATTATTGTTGACGGGAAACATTTTCTGCACGAATGTACATCTCTCGGATACCAACCATTGTAATGAAGGGAGAGCGAGCATATCGTCAATACCAAAATATTCCTTTGACAATACGTTTTCTTGTATAGAAGATGGCAAACTCATGGCTGTAAGTTAGCTAATATGAAAATATGTTTAACTTTACAGTCTTTATATATGTACACTTGGGTTCGAAATCTTATATTCGATTCATACGATCATATAGTACATTCAAGAAAATCAAATTTTCTCACTTCATTTTAGCCAATTTATACGAAACCATAAATAGATACATAACAGCGTAGGTACATGAATTAAAAAAAATACTCTGCAATTGCAAAAACAATGAAAAGCGACCTGAAAGCGCCACCGAAATATTTTCAATCCTGTGTACATTCGCGCACACAATTTGCGATACTAGTGCAACAAATATTTTTATCCTTAAATCTTTTGGGCCGTTTTAAACCAGCCGCGTGTACGCGACAAAGGCGTGCGTATTGCTGCACTGTTGTAATGTTACTATGGGGATTGAATACGCCTTTTGAGCGTGAAAACCGAACACCCGAAATAAGCCGCGGCGCAATGAAAGAAACTTTCGTACGTTGCAAAAAACACCCATTCATTTATCCGTTTCATTCCGATGCTTTTGGGTTCGGTGCTGTGTACGGGCAAGCGGTTATTTTCAATTTTAAAATTTTTATACACCCTAACAAGAGTTTCGCGTTGAATTTGAATTGTCTGATTTATATTGTGTACGAATTTCTGAACCTATGTAACACCTATAATAAAGAGTACACATTATATGGACATTGATGTTTTCTCCATAATTTTTTTGCTACTATTACTATTTACTCATATATGAGCTATAATCCACCTACACGAATATGGATTTAAAAGAAATACAAACAATGTTCTTAGATATTCACAAGACATTAGTAGCTACCGTAAAAGGAGAAATTATAAATAGCACATTTTTTCCGAAATACGGAACCCCAAATAACAACATTGCATTCATATATGCCTATGCAAGCTTTTTTTAAATTCACACTAAGAGTTTTTGCAATCAGTTACGGCGGCTATTTGTTAAAAGCTGTGGTTTCAGTGGGGGAAAACAAGCTACAGCTTTTTTTGGTACTGAACCAACGCGTTTTGTACAAATAACGTTTTATCCTGCACTATCCAATTTAGATCATGAAAACGAATGAAACATTGGTTTTGTTTGAAGCGAATTGCTGTTACGTCGCCCTGGAAGGATAATCGGGAACGGGTCATCAGAATCAACGCATTACTAGAATCTTCATTTCTAGTTCACTACCAGACTTACAAACCAGGAACAGACCCTACACAGAACATATGAGTACATCCTTACGAGCAAAACATAAGCATTAGGTACGCTCGACTTCCCGATGAGAATTCGATGAGGGAAAATGAAGTTCATAGAATGATTCTCTCCTTGTCTGACTTCTTGTGCTCAGTGATTTGACATCCTGATCGAGAGACTGACCTAGACCGAAGGTCATTCTTGTTCTGTATCTAGATGTAATAATAAATCTAGAATCATTGGTACTCTCACAGCGATTTGTGGACTCAGGAAAAGTTTGCCTGAAAGATTGAAGAGATTACGTGTCGAAAAGTGAAGTGGCGTTTAACATAAACTCAAGACTCAGAGGCGATACGATATCTGGGTTCAATTAAAACTGTCGACGGGTTGTGAATATAGGCCGGGGTTTGCGGAGAATTGTTCGTAAAGTTCACGTAGACGAAATCTCGACCGTTTTCAGCCGACTAGCAATTCGAGCGATGGTTTGGTTTCGTTCATATTTATATGAATAAGTTTGGAATGGCTGTACAAGGTTGGATTAAAGCAAATATTCAAAACCAAAATAGCCAAAACCTCACTAAAATCTGCACATATGTATGTACATTAAAATAGATTAATCTCCGTATTTTGCTCCATTCACTGTTTTATTTTCGAATGCGAGAATTCAAAATAACAACGACATTCCAGCTACGAACCTGTACTCCTCATTCATTACATTCAAATAAGTATACAAGGAGACAAACTTAATCAAGTGCCTGTAAAGAAAAGAATAAAAAGGGGTCCGGCGGTGCAAAATCGAGCGGAACGTTAAAAAAGACAAAAATTCAAAAATCGCCATGTCGTCGTTACAATTCGGAGAGTTCAACAAATATTTCACAAGAGCGTCTGTCTGTCGCTTCTACGCGTTCATTACGTAATGTTGTACCGGGGGCGACACAAGTTCAACGCGACGATACGTAGAACTTTACAGAGATAAAATGCTTTTCAAACTGTGCACAAACCAGTATTAGACGCCGTCGAATAAGACGGTGGTATCTTCGATGCACTTCGAAATGTTCTCTACTGTAAAGATTATTCATGGTAGGTTAAGTGACTTTCATTTGCAATGAGTTTTCTCATTTTGTATATGAGATCGAAAAATTAGTATTTATCCTTCTTTGGATATTCACAAAAGAGGTCAGTTATAAAACAAAGAAGGCGATTATAAAAAAAAAAAATTGCGGATGAGGTGTTATAAACAGTGCGCGAAACAAATCAATGACAAATTCCTGGAAATTTTAATATACGTACAGGAAGGAACCTACGTCGCTCACCGTACCCGTCCTACACCATTGTTCCATACGTTACCTATGTGTAGCTCGAAATGACATCACCCTCGAAACGCACCCTTTGTAGAACGAGCGCTTTGCCACTTCATCTTTGCATGTTTTAACTTGACGCAAGCAAACTTAGCTTTCAATATACAAGCAAAGGAACAAAATTCAGACGCGAATTACATATGATGGAGTGTAAACGCGTTAAACATCATATTTAATATGGAAATGTTTGAAACATTTGCGGTGAAAGAAGACAGTCGGGTTATTTTGCTTGTAACGAATTACACGTTATTATAGACTGAAGTTCGTAAACTGCTGCATCTAAGACTGCATCTGAACATTACGTACCCCCCTGCGGTGATTGTAGAAAAATTAGACCAAGTTCAGTATGAATCACTTAACTGGATCAAATCTTTGAATAATACTAAACAGTACTAAGCTGCGTGTTGATGGATATATGTATATGACAACAACTAGTGGCTGTTAAGGTTCCTTTGGTATACTCTTAAAATAGATAAGTAACGATTGTCTTTGTAATGCAACGAGAAAAGATCGGTAAAAACAGAGTGTAATGAGATCACCTGCTGATTAGAAGATAAATGACTAAAAGATTTTAAGTTAAAGTACTCCATACACACGAGTAGGTATAGATGAAGCCCGAGAGAGACTCGGTAAAAGCTAGAGGTTAAAACGGACCCGGTTAATCGCCTCAGCTCGCTGTGAAATGAGATCGAGCGGAATGCGAATTGGCAGAGTAGAACCCGACAGGTATCTGCAAACAGCTCGAAACTAAGATATTTTGGGAATTGCACGCGATTCGCGTTTAGAGCGATACGAAAAAATCAACTCGAATGAAGTGGACATTCCGTACATTTTAATTGACGGCGTTACTGAGTCGAGTGAACTCAAGCGGAGTGAATTAGAAAGAAGAAGAAAGAACGAAAGTAGTTGAGCTGTTGTTGAAATGTTTTCGATGAGCGAAGACTCTTGAAAATGCTTACGATATAAATACCTATTTGCAATCATTTGCAAATAGCAAAATCTTTTTCAGAATAGTTAAGTCGAAGATAACTCATCGAAACTGGAAAATGCAGATGGCATTTAGTCGTGACATGCGACTAACAGAATTCAACTCTTCTTCTTAACATGGCCGCGAACGATCGGTTTGAATCGGTTACGTAAGGACAGCTCTTTGTTGGTTTACTGCAGGTAGAACATTTCTTGCAAATCTATCGGTTGGAAGACACCTTTAACGGACTTGATCATTATCATTACCCCAAAAATCACATATCCGTCAAACATACCGTCATGAGTTTAAACGCAGGATTCCCATATTTATGTAGTAAACACATGAGCTCCCCCATGGAACAGTGATAAGTTACATCCAATGCAGTTTATACGACACGAAAACGATAGACGGATTTCGCCTAAGTGCCTTCAAAAATGACACCATAAATGTTCACTCTAGAATTCTTTTGACCCCTTTTAGCAGAGGGTTTTAGCAGATTCACGTTTTGCTATTCCTAAATTCGTGCAAAAACCACTGTTAGAAGTCAGTAAAATCCAGAGGCAGCATGGAGCCGGTTAATCACATCAACTCTCCACGAAGCGACACCGATCTGATAGTGCGTCGATGGAGTGCAACGGTGACGCAGATTTTGTACTGGAAATATTTACACGCCAACTGAATTCGTCAGCACAAAATATGAATAGCTATTTCTTTCAAATATCGGAAGAAACAAATTGAACAATTGTGTATCTTATTATTAGATTACTGTATGTACGGAACACGGTAATGACTTTAATCCACCTTTCAAAAGATTCAGACTTACTAATATACGTTTGTTCAGGGTTAAAAACTTCCAAATCTTTTACAGTCTCTTTCAAAGAGAAAAAAAATGGGGCCAATACAAAACACGAACACTAATGACATCTATTTAAAAGCAAATCCGTTTCAAACCGTGCATTACATAAATCCACCCCCATAACTCGAAATGGCAAACTTAATTACTGGCACAATGGCGCTGTCCGGCGCAACACTATTCGGGAATAAATAGGGACTTCCAGGAATAAATAGGAACACCCGAGGGAATAAAGGCAAAGGGCTCCGTATAGGAAAGGGTGCAATCTAATTTCACAAAAAAGGGTATCTTAAACCGAATTGCGGACATACGGGCATTACGAACGATCAGTGCGCGAGATAGATAATCCCAAATTGATGAAACGTCATTAACAATTATCCTATAATAGTTTGTAGATTATTATTCGGGGAGATTTTGAATCTAACATAATCGTCGCAGTAAGCACAAGCGAAATAAGAAGGAGAAAAAGAGAAAGAGCGAAAAAGGAATCATATCATGTACAAATATACCTATTCGTGATTATAAAGAAGAGAGGCGAAGAAAATTACTTAATCAAAACAACGACATTTGTCAAAGACAAGACCAGCCATAAAACGTTTTCTATATTATAATTACATATGACGAAAATATGAATCATCTCAGCGCATTGAATATTGTCTCTAATTAACACACTAATACATATTTATATTACGTGATGTGACGTCACAGAGTGGATACAAAAATAACTTTAGACACAGAACTAATTATCATAATAATTGCCACGAGCCAAGCGACTACAATGGCTTGTCAGACTACAATAGGAGCACATGGCATACGTAATTGTGACGTGCGAGTCGTGGGCTTTTATCGTGTTTGTTCATCAGGACATCGTGGATCTTTCGACACGGTCGGAATATCTGAAAGATGTTTAGCATCTGACTGTACTAACATTGAATATTTGATTATAGTCGAAACAACAACAACTTCTCGAAAGCACATTAGAATTAATTCATTGGGACGAGTTTTACAATCTGTTTCCAATTAGACAAACATAATTGTGTCGTAGGTGACCTTTAACTCAAAAATTTGCCAATTTCCTTTTCAGAGAGCGTCGCAATCAATTATTATCTAATGTCCTCGTTAGTTGAGGAATCTATTGTGGCGATCAAATTTCTAATACATAAATAATTGTAGTTCTCCTATACATGAACAATGCGTACTGTTCAGATTATCTTTATAGGGAGTAACAGCGTTTCTGTCGGTTTCGATTTTGGTTTTCTTTTCCGGGAACGTTTCGCGTGTGTCATTTGCCGTCGATGGCCGTGTGTCGCCAAAAGTCTATAGTGGAAGCGCGGTCAAGCGTGTCTCGTGCCGCTGAATGGCGTCCGTTTGAGTTGCTTTTTCAGAGAAACCACTGACTATGAATCCCTTCACGCCCTCTTTTCGATGTGAGAAAATTCTATCGTCGAAAATAATTTCTATTTCGGCCCTTTCGGACAATTTGTGGAAGATAGCGGCGCCCTGGCCACTCGGAGCTTGGAATGGTCCAAATTGCACGATGCTTTTAAGCTCATTGCTGTTGCTTTCGTGTCTCGCATTTTTTAATCTTTTCGGCTTCCACGTACTTGATGATATCGTATTCATTTAAAAGCAATAAGAGATCATCGATTTAAACTTTCTCCGTTCTAATTTCCACATTAATGATTTACAGAGTGATTAATCAAATTGCAGTAGTCTTATCAACAGAGCATATTACTGCCGGTAAGTACGTTTTAAGTACTTAAGTAACACGGATAGAGGTAAGCAAAAATTTTAAAGCCGTCACATTTCATTTAAAACAGTGTAGATTATATAGAATATTGTATATTCACGAAAGGTACATTAGATGCGTGAACAAAACACCGAGAAGCGGTTAGGTTGAAACAATAAAGCGTGGTACCGCGACCAAAACCGAGCAACTAATGTTAGCAAACAAATAAACAGATTATTTCCCTATCTCGCGAATAGCTCCGGATAAAATTACAACCGAGATAAGGATACATCCAGCTCATTGCGGTGTTGGGATATCACCACATTTCACTGGTTCGCTAACGAACTTGTACGGCGAAGTAAAATAATCACAATGCGTTTAATGACAAAACTACTCGAATAAATAATTTCAACAGGATATTGAAATTAAACTCATTTGACGCGATAGAAATGTATTTTATGAGATGCAACAATCACTTTAAAAGTGACAGTTCCAGTTCATCATACACATTTTTTAATATATCAAACCTTTTCTTTGACCATTTTTGGAATAAAATAAAAAGTGTAGAGAGCACTATGCATCAACTATCCCTTAACGAATTTTTCTTTTGCAGATTGTTTTATCCATAAAAAACAAAAATACGTCACAAACATCAATTGAAAATATAATAAGGGTGCATTGTATAATGTTATATAATGTTATACAATGCATCCACAGACCCTGATGTAACCTACATTATGAAACTAAATGATAACAAAAATAATGAGTGAATATGAATACAAATTATATACGAAAGTATCCTACAATAGGTACCTCAACATAGACAACCTTCCATTAGTTTATTAGTTATGTCGGCGTCGCAACACGGTCTAACAAGTGTAACGTGGCCATCCCCTTATATCCATCAGAATAAATTAACCAGTAGAGATATATGCGCCATTGTACAAGGCAGGACTGTCTGGAGCTAGACTGCTCATGTAAATTGTATGGCCGTTACACAAATGCTTGTGAATACCAAAATATACCCCGGGAATTATCTGGACATTATATAAGAACATAGCGAAATGTTCGTTATATTTCGTTCGTAATAGGAGGGCATTTTTCTCCCTGAAGGGCGTTTAAAGTAGATGAAATATATAACGTTACCGATTCCCCCCTCCATTCCCACTTTACTTAAAATGACATCAGACCATCTTGTTGAAGTATTGTACGATTCAGCAGACAGTCAACTTAAAGATACATCCAGGTTAGGTGTATAGGACTGAGAAAAAGTATTCTAGAATTTTCCTGCATTCCATCAAAGTTTCAAAGTTAAAAACAATATATATACCAAGTAGTTTTCTGCTGCTGTATTACGTCTTAAAATTGGACATGAAGCGTTCGGACTGAGATCACAATGTGACCTTTTACTGTTTTAATGACAACAGTACAAGAGCTATTCACGGCACGACTAGAACAGTTTCTTATTATGAAATGTTATTACACCACTGATGAATAACGTTATAATAAAATACAACTAAAACAACACAGCTCTCGTCGTGTCGCATTCGCTGTCGCCACAGAGAGCCGTAACAAGCTATCGTCGCTTCTTCTGCACTGCACATTTCTAAGGTCTCATTTGCTAAGCTCCTCGACACGAAAACGGTACCCACCCATCTAGACGTTTTCATTAAAATTGTATACTTGTTCCACGAGTGCCGGTGAAACAATAAGTGTACCCGAGACACCGTGTATTTCGGATATTATTCCCGGGCATGCCCTCGTTACGTCACGGGCAAAGAAGCGTTATAATTATTACACAGAACCGACTGTAATGTATAATGATACCATGTGTCGTTTTGGAAACTAGTAATGTGGGAACGGTAAAATTAATTATTACCTACAGTTTTTCCTGCACATATGACACGACACACGTGACAGGAAAAAGGCTCTTTACTGTGAGTGGAGTGCCGAGGGAGACCACGACTGTCATATCTCGACCAAATAGGTCAGAAACTGGCTGACGGGGGAGTCAACAGCCTCCGAAACCGGCGTGTATGCACGAAGAACTGGAAGACAGAGGAGGTTATAGAGCAACATATTACATATCGCTGCTTTTCATGAATACTCGCACAATCTAAAACCCAAATTTTACTGGGTATCCATTCGAAAATTAAACAAAATAAAACAATATAGTACAAAATAACCAAACACAAAACGACATTTTTGCGCGCCATTATGCCCGTTTTTTCGTTATGAAGTTATGTGAGTCTTAGTGAGTATGAAATAAAGAATATTTTGGATTTATTTGTGTTATAAACTGGTATTTCCAAAATTTTGATTTGTGCGAGTATTGATGAAAAGCAGCGATATTATTACTCCGATATTCCTACGGAACGGTTATAGTTATAATTTTTATCCCATATCTCATGTATGGAAAGTATACATACATACTGTCTTTAAATCCGACCACATTAAACAATCCCGCACAAACTCAGCGGCGCATGGGTACGGTTACCATCTCTTCCGGAACATTAGTCTTCGTTACGGGTTTTCGGGGAATTTCTAATTGGATGATTAATTAATTCGGAAGGCAGCTAAGCCAGCAGTTAAGCATTTGTTCTGTTCGAAATCGTTAATTTGTCGGATGGTGTTTCTGTGACACACGGACGGGAAGTGCAACTGGTGGATCGTCGAAAGTAGGAATGTTATCAAATTTCGGATACGGATTGGACTCGGATACATAATTATATTTTTCGGATAGTTTCGGTTATGAATATTACATTTATCAGGAATTTCAAAAGTTAAAAGAATTCCGAAATTATCCGAGACTTACATCGGATTCGGTTACGGTTACGGATTGAATTTTATAACGGATATCCGATAGTTTCGGTTATGGTTACGGAGCTCCTTAACATCACTAGTTGAAAGTATTTAAGGCTGTGTGTAGCTGTATAGTAGCTTTGTTAGCTTTCAAAGGTCTTAACCAGAGATATACGAAATGACATAGTCACAAAGTTAAAATATGGCAATGACGTACCATTGTTTTGAATTGGACAAACCTTGACCGCGCTAAGGGTTTTGGAGTATGGTCTACAAATCAATACATATTCAATATCGACACTTTAAATATAAATCATTACAACGCATAAATCGCACAGATCATAATAATAATAAATAAATAATAATAATAAATAACTGGGGATAATTCCACACACGTCTGTCCGATCCCGAATTAGGCAATTTAATGCCTGTGTTATGGTAACCGGACAGCTGATATACATACATATATACATACAATACAGTACTTATATATATATTTTTATTATGACCAGACACAGAACAAATGTGCTCATCACAAAAATGCTTGTCCTGGGTGGGAATCGATCGAACGACCTCCGGTTTTGCAGTCAGGATCTCTAAACACTCGACCACGAGGCCAGTCATAATCATAACTGATTTCGATTTTATTATCTTTTCGTGTGTTTATAAATCTATCTATTTCATCATAGTCATTATCAATCTCGTATTAGTCCACTGCTGGATATCCAACTACCACAATGAGCACCGATACACACTATTTACGACCGGCCGCCTTCAGCTTCTAAGTATATTTTTTCAGAAGCACAACCTATATTAGACGTTTCAATTCAAATAAGTCGAGAACATTTATCCGGTCAATGTGTCGTATATGAGCACACCCGGTTAACCGGGTCCGCGTGACAACGTTGACAAAAGTCCTGTTTACATTACACCCGTTGTCGCTCGA
>DWGJ01001751.1:0-18310 GCA_018246895.1 Aspitha aspitha aspitha
AACTACTGCTTCGAATTCAACAATTATTTTTGTGTTGAATAATCCATTTATTGAGGAAGGCTATAGGCTATATAACATTACGCTATGACTAATAGGGGTAGAGCAGAAACGAAAAATGTTGAAAAAACGAAAGAATATTGATTTCCACGCGAGCGACGCTGCGGGCACACAGCTAGTTCGCTTATAAAATTGTTCTGGAACTTTTGCGTAAACACGATTATGAAATGTACTGTCTACTTAAAAAGTTACTTAAAAAGAAAACACGATTATGAAATGTACTGTCTACTTAAAAAGTTGTTAAAAATCTGTACAATTTTTTTGAAAATTAGCTTCATTGTGTGTGAAGCAGCGTGCAGGTTGCTTTCCAGGGTGCATTCCCCCTTTCGCCCCCTCCCCTGCCCCGGTCTAGACGCCATCTTGTAACAGCTGATCTGTGTTTATACGCGGGCCGCGGCAGTTTGTTGTCAATCGCGGGGAAGGATGGACGTGTTTTGTCAAACTTACATCTGAAATTACTTCTACGCTGTTGACAGAACTCCACAGCTTCTTTCATGTGTTTAGGGTTTCTATAACGTATTGTTATTTGTGATATCTCAAGTGCCAATAAAAGTTAAATTTAGGTTTTTTTTCAAAACATAAAATATTCGTGATCCGTTAACTTACTAATAAAGTGATTTTACAAGAAAAGTGTGCAATTAAAAATTATGAGGTTCTACATATTTATATCAATAATGGGTTTAAAAATTGTGTATCTACTAAGATCTGACAGGAACTCATAAGCTAATTTTCTTTCGATTAAGTATCTTATAACGTTCTATTTCGTGTATTATTTTATTTATTCTATAATTTACTAGTGGTTTTGTTGTATTTCTCGTATCACACATTCTGTCCGAACATTGCGCCAGCACTTATTCCGGAGGCAGATTGCTGTCAAACACCATATAAGATCACCTTGTTTTGTCAAAAAGCACAATTGAAGAAAATTCCTGGATATTTGTTATTTAAATTTTGAGATTTTTTCCAATTTTTGTATGGAATTAAATTTTTCATAATTTCCGATAAGAGTGATTTAAAATACGTTAGTAACGAATACGAATTAACGTTGAATAACTCTCATAAAGTATCTAATATTACACAAACAAAGCCTATTAAGACGAACAAATATAACATATATGCATAAAAACGAACATTTAGATATGAGAAAACGCAATTTTATATACATGTTTTTTTTTAGTTAAGAGATATAGAATTTATACTAAAGATAGTTAGTACCCGGATGACCGAACTTTGCTCGGTTTTTTTTTGTACATCATGCTTTTTTAGAATTACATTTACTTATAACTACAAAAAGAAGGAACTCGAAAAAAAGAGAAAAAATAAAAGAAACAAACGGACCGAGATTTGAACCCAGGTTTCCTGCGTTTAAGGCGCCCGATTTTCCGACCGCAATATCTAACTTAATAAATGGTGGCGAAATTTAGCTTCGCATTCTAATGATATGGTAGGAGGTTTTTATTCAATGAAAACACGGTTAAAATGACATTTTCTGAAAATAAAACCTAGCTAGATCGATCTATTGCCCCCGAAACCCCCAAAAACAAAATTTCAAGAAAATCGTTGGAGCCGTTTCCAATATCGTTGATATATACTATACAAGAATTGCTCATTTAAAGGTATTAGATAGATACTGTTAAAGATGTTACGCATCAATGTCTTCCCCTCCACCTGGTCTAGACGGTTTCTTGCAAGCTTGCAACAGCTGATCGGTGTTTATATCGCGGGGAGTTTATTGAAGTACGCGCGACTGAACGGTCGTCCGCGAACGAGAAATTTCGGTACAATTGATACAATACAATACAATACAATACAAATGATGTATTATAATTCTAAAGCATAATTTTGTATTTCAATTGAATTGGTTGTCATATAGCGTTCGGTTTAAGAAACGCATATTTTACCAAAATGTAAAACTCATTTTATCATGAAGTACAATACATGATTAACTGATAGGTATTATAATATATAATACGTTTACCATAAATTGTAGTTTAATCCAATACCTGTATGTAATATAAAATAATGTACATTGAAGGATTTACCTGACAAAATTCAATTATAGTAAACGATTACTTGGCAAAATTCAATTACATTAAATTACTAACAAATTGGATTTCATTAAATTACTTGACAAAATAGCTATGAAATTATCAATGCGCTTCTTTAATATGTCTATGTTACATGTCATAAATACTTGTCATGTCTCGACTACTTGACTTCTAAATCTCCTCTTGGGAGTCTGGTCCGGTTGGTACTAATGTTATATGTATGTAGCACTAGTAGCCGTATAACCAAAGATTTATAAATGTCTAGAGATTCCACGACTTACGAATATGAGTGTTTTTGCATAACAATGCTTCTATGAATAAATATTGAATAAAAAATAAACAACAAATAAAAAATAAACGTCTCGCTGAAACAAATTGTGCGCCACGCCGCGGCGTCCGTTACGGTTACTATGAAACGTTGCGTTCTTCAAAAATAAAATAAACAAAATTCAAATCATTAAAAATGTCACTGCAGGGGAAACTTACAATGCACCGTACATTTAATAAATCCACAGTTACAGTTGAGTATAGTCCTCACCGGATTCATACTCCAGATGGGGGAAGGAACAATGCAATTTAAAATAAGGATACCTTCCCTTATAGCGCGGTTAGGGGTTGAAACACTATCTGTCTGAGTCCATTGCGTAATGATTGACGCATGTTCATCTCAATATTATAGGTTTAAAATAATGCAATGAAAAATAACAGCATTTTTTTATTTTTATCTATTTTTATCTTAACGAATTAATGGTATAAAGTACTGTTTTGGGCAAATAAAAATACGAGTATGTACACCCTGACATATTGAGAACGCGTTATATAATTCGATTTCTGATAATATAATCGGTCTCATAACTGCGGAAGTGTTCATTTAATTTCGTGTTTTGCATTTTAAATAAAATACTAGTGGAAGATTCGCAATCTTCAAAATAAATTGTATTAATAGATAAATAAGGTTATTTGCTTACTTTCGCTTTTTTTGCAATGATTCTAAAAAAACTGTTCTGTTTTAAAATTCGAGCAGAGAACCTCTTAGATATTGAAAATGTTGCATTGATAATTCAATATTGTTGTTTCACAGACTTAACAAAATTGTATCGTATGTCAACATTTCTTAAAACAAACTTAAAAATGCGCACAAACACGTGACTATATTAAAGATATTCAGTTTACAAGTTTACATAGTGGACAGTCAACGAAGTATTTTTGTGCTGTGATACAAGTGAAATCAATCTGTGATTTTAGTAATAATGTTCTGCTTATTTAGCCCTAGTAAGTATTGTTGGTTATTTATTATTCATTTATCATCCTAGCTGATCCTACCTATATCATACTTCCTTAGGTATCAGGTGACTGAACGCATTACCTATCCCTTTGTTGTCTGCAGTCTGAACGTTGACCTAGGTTCGAGTCTAGACTCGGTCTAGACGACCCCACAAATTGGTTCCGCGTATATTCAATAGGAGTTTAAAATATTTTTGGTGCTCCTGAACGATTGTTGATTTATTTCTATTTTTCTTTTATCGGTTGTCGTGTAGTACCTATATCTTTTGAATTAGAATTAGAAGGCACGGACATCTTGAATATGAAACGCTATTTTATTCGGGACTGTGAAAGCGACTTGATATTACGCTGAAGGAAAATATTACGAGGAAACCTGAACAGCTTACAGTTACCCATAAAGTTTTGTAAGGCGTTAGAAGTCTCAACCCTCAGGTGGCCGATGTAGCTGTCTATGGTCTTAAAGCTCCTTCTGAGAGAAGACACACATGCAACAGTGAAAATAACATAGTATAGGGTAGATAACGAAGTTCATAATTCAAACATCCTTTTTTTAAATTTCGGACTAACCTCAGATAATACTTTCGATATTTACATGTGTGGGTGGCAGTGTTGTCTAGTACCTATTTGCCCTTTGTCGTTTTTCCACTGAAACTCTATATTAAACTTAAACAACATCTGTCACTGCTAATAGATCCAATTTAAAGTACGTGTGCCTCGTGCACCTCAGACGACAAAATATTATCAGAGCATTCTTCTGAGACATGTAATGCGTTGTGCTTGTGTCCCGCTCGTGTCTAATTTCAAAGTGTCCAAAGTGTCTGTTGCAATACATTTCTCAAGCACATTATGGTACAGGCTATCGACGTAAATGTGATTCTTCATTTGTTTAGTATCCTCGTGTATTGGTTGTTTGTATAGTTAATAGATACAAAATTTGTTATTGGTTGGTTGGTTTTTTTTGTTCGAAATATTCACTGTAAAATATAACTTTGATCAGTCTTTTTGTTACATAAATAGGTTGTCGGCGATTCAAGACCTCAAGCTATCCCTATACCGAATTTAATTACAATCGGCCTAGCGGTTTGGTCTTAAAAGCGTAACAAAGAGACAGACGTACACAGTTACTTTCGCAGTTAAAATATTTTATGATTTTCACTATATCGTGGATTAGACGCTGAAGCGGCTTAACAAAATCTTGATACATTAGTTTAATTACGCAGGTTGTATATTTCTTTACTCTTTCTAAGGCGGTCAGTATTAAACGCCTACAATCAACCCACGTGCCGAGTGGCGCCCTTGGACACTTAATCAATGTACCAATAAATATTCTTTGTTGTAAAATAAATTCTTGTGTGTGTATATACGTGTAATGTTAATGAATTCAATTTATGCGTACACGTGGTAAATCCCCTGTGTTTTGTTTTGTTTTGTTAACGTTAACGAAATTTGTTCTCAGTTTCTGAACGTCGGTTCGAATGAGCGTTACCTTAGGATCGAATATAGAAATATGATAGACAGGACAGCGGTACTCCCAAGTTTGCATTTCGAATCGTTAAAAAATAATACACATGAATGCAACTCGCTCAGACATTCGCTCATATACGCAGCCACTATTCTATCCTGTTCTAGAATGAATCGTATTTTAGTTACAATATTGTCAGGTCATGTTACAATCGCTTATAGTCTGAACTCGTCTAGACTATGTAGATTAAAAAAAATAGGACGCTATGCTTTTGTTTTCAATTAGACATGTTGTATGCATAATATTGGTTATTTCCCATTCCCCTATCTGCTCTGTAATGAGCATACCAAGAATGGAGCACCTACCACGTAGCGCTACGAGAATATTCGTGTCTCACAAGTCAACGGTGCATTGATCAATATGGCTTTGTATATGTTTATGGCTATAACATTGTACATAATCGTATGTGAGCGGTATGATTTGAAATTAATAATTGATTGTCTTTTTTTACAGGTGAGTGCATAAAGACGTTCGAGGGATGTGACGATGCGCAAAAGGAAGCCACGGTAAGACTTGTGCGACTTCCTCCCGGTATCGTACTGTATTTTACAGGTCCTAAACCAGGTTCAAGTTGCGTTTCCACCAGGGATGTGCGAGGATGCGCAGCGAGGAATGTGTTTGTTAAGAACCGATAGGATCCTTTTATTTACCTTTCGCTTAATATGTTCGCTTAGCGGACGAGGTTTCTCTCCTATTGGTTCTTAAGAAACATATTCCTCGCTACGCATCCTCGCACATCCCTGGTGGAAACGCACCCTCACCCACCAAAGCTGATATATTTACTTACTTCTGGACTGCTAAAAATTGCTGGCAAGCTAGTCTTTTCAAAATGTAGATGCCGGTTCAGGTGTATATTAGAGGCGACCATCTCAGCCTCGAGAGTAGCAAAGCATCTATGACCGATCCCTGGTAGGACGGATACGAACATAGCTGCACTTATACTAGCAAGTGCTAACTAGACTGCTACTAATGAGTACTTACCGAATGATTTTTATTGACACTTATTACTAGATTAATTCACATTAACAGTCCCATTCCTGTAGCCCTAACAGAGGTCGGTTTCAGATGTCCACGGGTGGCAGAGGTCACTTGTGCCTGCTTATGGTTGAGTTATATTTGGGAGTCATACCAAGACTGTGAAAAATAATTTATACCGTGCTCAGCAACATGTACCTTTAGCGTTATACAATACAATATAAATAATCTTTATTTTACACCAGTATCGTATTAAAACAATACAACCCACAGTACAAAATGGCGTTCTTATCACTGAAAGGCGATCTTCCAGACAACTATTATTGGAGCTGATAAAGAAATTACTTATGTAGAAACAGACAGGTTTTATATGGTTAAAGAGACATGGTATTATAACGTATGTAGGAGGTACGTTTATTTGTTATACTAACCGTCTCACGAGTTTTTCACATCGTCGTAACTTAAACATTACGGTATACTCTTGGGAACAGTGGTAATTAAGTTGTTTTAGTCATCGCGTGGAAAGTTAATACGATTATGTAAATATTAATCTTTTTCATTGTTCCATTCTTATCCGTTATAACAGGTTTTCGGCTGTTTTAACAGTGTACAAGGCGTATATATATATAACAAATATATCGGTTAGATATTTGGAGATTAGTGTTTTCTGCCTACCCCGTTACCCCGTTAGAGAGCTGACTTGATGGTTTATACTATAATAAAGATCCACTAATTGCAAAAAATATACAGGACAGTTCAAATGCTGTCGTCACTTCTACTATTTAAATTATTTACTTCATACATACAATTCATTTGAATGTCATTCCACTAGTTACTAAAATATACTATTTTGGTTAATTATTTACAGTAAATTTCTACCTCTAAACACAAACATTTAAATTCAAAGACGTTCAAAGGAATTTTGATGCTTTTGATAGAACTGTAACTGTAGTGTAATTAAATATGATTTATAAATAATTCACCAATTTATACCAAGCGTTTGTGGCTTAGAAAGCGTTCTATTATGGAAGTACATTGAATTCATGAACCGTTATTAAAACGGATTACTTAGTATTGTGTTGTAACAAAAATCTATCATACTCGTATTTTGAAAGTAGATTGTGGTCAAGATTTTTGTTGGAAACTTGGAAAATTATATTGTTAATATTTATAAAAAAAAAATTCTTAACTGTTGAATGTATATTATATTAGTGATTTAATTCTATTATTAGAACATTGGTTACTAGCTACCGACTCTAACCATTATACAGTTCAATGACTAGATCAAATGGCATTTCAAAATCCTCTGTTTTGCAATGTCTGTCATCCAAAGCCGATAAAAACATGCAAGTTATAATTAACGACGAAAAACATTTCCAATCAGCTCGATTGACAATTCACTGAAAGCGTGCATGCTGCACTCAGCGATGTTGCATATTGGCGTAACAATAAAATGTGATGTACCAGGCTTACATAAATCGCTGAGTGTAAAGATATAAAGTGCGGATCTAGGCCGCCGAGAGTCGAAGTGAAAGTATGGTAACACGTGACTCGACGCCATTTTGTGATCACGCTAACTTTTTTTCTTCGTTTCTGGTGTTGTCGGTTGAGGAGAAAGGTTTGGCAGGAATAGTTTTTTTGTTCTGAACACCAACTTGTGTGCGATTTTCTAACACATCTTGTATGCTCGGATTATCCGAGTTAAAATATAGTCCACATTTAAGTTCTTTAGGGTTTGACATGGCAGTGAACATGTGAGGAAGTGTATTATACTATACACGTAAATGAATCCGCGGAGAGTATGAAAACGGAAGTAGGCCACATTGCCATTGTTGGTACCATTGGTAATCAATATTATCTGTGGTCTGGCGCTAAACCGACATACTGGGGTATCAGAAATCGTAACAGTCTGTGGGAATCTTCCGGTAGTGATGTGGTTTGGTGGTTGGTTGGTACCTAAAAACTAGGTACATGTATTTTGTACATCATACTTCGCAAGAGCGTGTTGCATAAAGTTGACCCAAAAGGTGGATTGGCAGAATATGCTTATAGGATTTATTCTACCGCTAGTTAGATTCTCGATATAATATTTAAATAAATTAATAATTATGCCTTTTTTCGTCTTGATAATTGTCATTACGCATTGGTTTATGGTAATCAATTAAACCTACAACCTGTTAGTTAACACACAAACGGAACCCAATTTTATTACTTACCAATATTTATTTGTTAGCGTTGTGTATGTTATATCGTGTTATATTATGAATATTAAAGTTATTCACAAATACAATTTCAATAAATAATGAACATTTTGACAAGTTTGTCGTCAAATTAAAAGACACAGGATAAAATCGAATCCAGTCTAGAAATATGTGTTAAATATTTCATTCACTGCAACACCTTTAGAATACCTATGTCGTTCAATTGAAATAAATACAATTTCAGCAATTACTTACGATTCAATTTACATCTAGAATTGCAATTTGAAAAACTATTTAATGAATATTTTATATATAAAGATATAGGACAGTGACGTAGGTTTTAACCCTGTATGCCAGAAACAGATGTTCAAACATACAATAGTTTTAATTAAATTAACCTTGGAACAATTAATTTATGTAAGTAAGTATATCTATGTATAATTGTAACTATTCATTTTGTTTTCTCATATTGGTGATGACTACGTTTCCTGATTTTATATACTAGTAATTTTGATTAAAATTAAGCAAGATTAGCAAGATTTGTGTTACCTACGCGAATAACGTCTGATTTGCCATAACTAAATGTACGATGTTATAACTAGTGAAACACACGCACAAACAAGGTTGCCAACCCTACAGTATTAAGCGTAATATTTGTACCGATTGCTTGTTTATTATAATTTTATCTGTTTTATTTTAAAAATTATTTTTGCCTAAATTTGAAATCTTTTCAATGTAAGGACGTGCCTACTTGATTTTTTTAATACATACAATATTATGTACAATATAAAAATGTGTACGAGTCCATTATCAGAGTAACAGGCTCCCATAACTGTTGCAGAGATTACGTCATCTTATTTGTTTATATTGAAATGTTCGGGAGATCATTTTTATATGGGAAACCGTATAGTACTCGATAGAGCAGAGTGAAAGGGAAATATGAATGAAAAACACAGAAAAAATAGTTTTTGTAACAACAAAACAAACCGGGGCTCTTAAGAGCTCTGTTGTGATAGCGAGATTGGAACAACAAAAATGGAAATATAGTCACAGTAAATATGAAGAAAGCTTTTGTAACTGTTAAATTTGAATCGTAATATTTCGCGGTTAAGTTGATAATCATTTGCAGGGATTATACATGGGTTTATTATTTAAAAGTCGTGACCGGCACAGCAATATTCATGCCAAGGTTTCGCACACTGTTGCGTAGCGTCAAAATCGAACAACAAGCACACACATTCGAGTCATAGACAAGACTTGCCTAGACCACTTGACGCCTATCAACGTGTACGTGTACTAAGCTTGCATCGATTTAAACATTATTATTTATTAAACGACGGTAGGCTTCAAGCGCTGCAACGGTCAATCCATACTGTGCATCGGTCATGCAGCGATTAAAGCGCTAGTAAATGCTATCGGTTTAAGGTATATCGTTGCTGTAGCGCTACAAGTCTATTTTCTGCCTAACAACAGGGTTTTCTATGTCAGAAGGGTTCGGGGGAATGTGACGTAACAGTGCATTCGAATTTGGCCGAATTTTTAAAACGGGTTATCTTCTTCTCTGCATCTTTGAAATTGAACCCTATTGCTTGTAGTTATAGTTGACTTTTCAATGTAATGTCAGTTACGATTTACCTTGCCTTAGATGTTAATTCCATCAGGTCGTAAGTACGCTCTAACTGTACTTGATATTGAACGTTAAGTCACTAGTTTATTTATTAATTTATAATGAAGCCGTTATTGCGTCCTATTGGCAAGTAGTGCACTACCATGTAAAGCTCGATTCAGATCTCAAGGCACAAAGACACTGTGTCTTATTCACTTTGTTTTAAAGACGCACAAAAGTTGACTATTTTCGTAGTTGGAAAACCGTGTGTGCGTTTTAATGATCTTTGTACATTTCGCGAACGACTCTGAACTTGAACTTTATTTACTTGCTAATAGAGATCACAGTTCACTGTTTTTCTTTGAAGGGCGTTGGCAAATTAGTATGCCTGCCAGTTATGTCTTCCTGGTACATTTGCGCAATTATCAACGCGGCTTGTATAAATAATGTAAGATAAAAAAATATATTTCGTTTATAAAAAAATATATTTTATAATCCGGTGAGAATTTTAAGCTCTATTTTTAACCAAAGCATAAAAAAGTTAACGGAAGGGATGAAATTTTCATAATTATTAGGCAATTCCATTGGCTATTGGCTATTGGCTTTAATTCCTTAATTATAGATGTTATAAAGGACCACATAGATTTGGCATGTACTCGTTCTGTTTCTTATATCACGGTAAACCTTAAGACTAATTTCGCATGCAGGCGTTGTTAGTTATAATTATAACAATGTACAAACTTACAACGACCCACATCGAGTCTCGATGTATATACATATTACAGCATACAAACCAGTACATAATATAAGCAAGCACACGAGATTCATAGCAACAGAACTACGTGCAGTAATGATATCCACAGATAAACATTGAACAAAGGGTTTTACCGGTTCACGTTCACGTTGAAGCAATATTATGCTTTTCCATTTGTTAATTCTCGTAGCGTAAGAGAATTTTAAAATATAACAGATAACTAATCTTGTATTAATATAATAATTCTTATTTTATGTAATAAATTTTATTCAATTCTTTGTTTCGTGTCACTTATTACGAATATACTTTCTCGTAAATAGAGCGGTAAATCATATTGATTATGAATCGAGTTCATACGGGATTTATACTTTTGCAGTTTTATTTGGAAAGAGACTCCATGTTGACGTCATACACAAACGCTCAAGAGTGAAGGAGACGACATATTGTTTGTCAACATTGCGTACTACATAATTTAAATTTAGAATTCCAACGCGCTTCCGCATTTTTAAATAGATAATGTTGTCAGCTTTTTGGAAATGTCATTTCCCATTTAATACGAGAAAGTATTATACCTAACGTCATTATACCTAAATGACGTTTCGGTTTTAAAATATACCTTTAGGAGCAGCAAGCTGTCAATTATTTACATGCGTTGTTATTCTTATATTTCACTTTTGTTTAGAAACTTTCAGACAATTTTATCATTTATGACCCCATATATGGAGCTATAAAAACGGTGTAGTTAATTGTCTGTATAACGTCATCGAAGACGTAAACAAAATATCATACCAGTACTTTGCGCTGTGCACCTAGATTGTTGGTGTGTGTAAATAGAATTGTTATCATTATATTTCCAGCACGATAACATATCATATGGACCGTGCTCACAAATTTCTCTTATGTAATATACTTAATTTAATACCGCAACTCTAACTCTTAAATTGACCGTATACCCCGTGCTTTCCCCTTACACGCCTTGAATTGTTGCACGGTTGATTTGAAGTGTTTGAACTGTTTCGTACACTTACGATGTGGCTTCACTACCGTTATCTAATGTGCCCACAGCAGTTGATAATCATATAGGGTATCTAATGTATTAGTACGCAAATATTTATATATCTTCGTCACTTTGCAAATTGCGCGTGCGCAGTGTACTGCGTAAATTGTATGTACGAGCACGTAGCTCTATTTATAAAAAGGAAACCCAAATAGGATCCTTCAAGGCAACGTCTTCTATGTTTACATCGCGTTATATTACGCGTCTCATATTTTGAAAATAAAAAAGTAGGAGCATACCGCTGCGTGGAGCTTCCTGTATAACAAACACTCAATCCTCAGGAATCAGGAGCAACACTGAACTTGTCAATGTGGATCTTAGAAAGGACAAATTGTTTAAGGTTTTTGCGTTGTGGTCAGTATTTTTAAAATTATCGCGTTGTTATCCTGTATACAAATGTCACCAATCAACAAGTAATGAACTCTTGTTACAGTTTTGAAAGCAAAAAATTAATAACGAATGTTTTTCATTACATTACATCTATACATATTAATAACCCTCTCCTTACAGTCGGGTAAAAAACAGTCCCTCAATCGCCGGTATGTAACGTTAAACAAAGTGACACTAGCTGAAACCTGCCTGAATGCAGCACCATCATTGCCGTTTTGGCATCAATCTTATTGGATATCTGATAATTTTAATCTCAAGCTTTTCGTACTATTAATTTACATAACAAAGCCAATATCAATAGTAACCAGTTAGCGGATATTATCATCCGGACGGATAACGATAAGATGCACCGATAAAAGCGATAACTGTTTATAATATAAATTAATAGCTGTCAACGGATATTGTTGGTTCGGTTGTGTTTAATGTAATTATGACATTACCCATTACTATGCTTTTGGCGTTTATTTAGTTAATGATATTTTGAATTCGGCCATTGTAGACCTAATCTAATGAAGGTCGTTACTGTTTTAGTTCGTCAAAAATCTTTATGTGCTTTATTTTATTACTTTTATAACTTTTAACTTTATAACTGTTCATGTAGGGTACAAAAATATATTAGAACGAAAAGCAAACACCTGGACTAATGGTTTTATTCATTCGCGATATCTGGAGGCATCACTACATCTAGAGGCTTGTATGAAAATTGGAGTGTCACAAGGTTACGTTGTAGGTCCTTTTATATTGGTTTGACAGCGGAGGAAGATTTGCGTGAGGTCGAATTCTGGCAGATTTCGAGCTCCAGCTAAAAAACCCGTAGTCTCAGGATGTTTCTCTGCTCCAGGATGTGTCTATTTCACTAGCTGACATTGAACGATTGCGTACCTGAATGATGTGGTCACTTAACGTTATGTCGAAGTGTCTAAGTATTATTGGTTGACGTTGCAACAGTTTAAATTATTCCATTGTTTTCGTTATGTTGGTTCGGGAAGGCGGACTATCCAAATAATTATCGTAATTAATTTGCTGAAGTAGTTAGGTGTTTCTTAGTAATAGGCGCAAACTCACGCTTGAGCGCAAATTCGTGACATTTCAGATTATTATGATAAAGTTAAGTAGCTTAATTAGTTATAGCAAAGCTGTATGACAGATAGAACGAATATTTTATACAATACGGGTGATCGCATTAATTGCAGAGTGAAAGAGAGCCACAGATAACTTCACTTCCTATTGAGGATACAAACTCGTATTCCCCTGCGTTTATCTTATCACGTGTTGTTGTGACTTATGTTCAGTTATTAATAGCATTATTACTATTCATAATTGTTGTAACTGTGACTACAACATCATTGTCTTTTAAGATATGGTAATCTTAACCGGTCTTCTGCCTCACGCCGTCTTTAGTCGGACATATAGGTAAAACAGATTTGTATTTGTTCAAATGCTATTGTATTTTATTTCTTTATATCAGCTAGGTATGTAGTTGTTGAAGTATGTACGTACCCCGTAACAGTGAAACATGAGTAAATTTCTTTTCAATACTCTTTTCAAATATATGAGTACATGTAAATTTTAAATTTGCTAGAACTCATCAACAGGTTGCGGAAGCAACATCGTCACATCTATTTTCACCGCTAAACAGCAATGTTATACGATAGACAAAATAAAATGAAAGGCCAACTTAGTTTTCAGGGCTAGCGGAACTTTATAGAACGTTATCAGATAAATTGCAATCTCTGTTTGATCTTACATGGAGAAGTCTACGATGCGCTCTGACCATTTTCTATTGGTCGCCTTTATTACCCGTTCGTTACTTCAATAACCTACAAAACCACATTTTTATATGATGACATTTGATTGTGGGTCTTGTCAACAAACCATCATACTGAGTCAGGTCTTCAAGAACAAAGGAAGCTGTCTGCATAACATAGCTGCGTATCTGTTGTTCTATATAAACGTGTATTTATTGCGTAATGTGATTAAACTCACGTGTTTGTTGTCAGTCCTTGGAGGTTTTAATTGTAATTAATGAGGCACTCCGATGATTGTCAATAAGTTTGTTTTGTCTTCATCGCAATCAACCCTTTTATTGTTTTACCGTTTGGTCACGATTATTCTCTCATAATTAAAAGGTTTGAAACTCATTGAAAAGCAATAATCGTATTGCTGTAAGGTCACAGTCGTTCGGATATTGGTGGCATTGTCTTCGTCGAATGGTGTGCGGAGCGTATTGCCACGCAGGTACCTACCGCCGTGATAAAATATGGCGGAACTTTTTATACTGCTCTGCACGGAAATAGGGTAAAATGTTCTTAGCACAAAAAAATATTTCGATCTGCAAATTAAACGTTAAGTAGGTCAATGTCGATATAATACAGTGGATGATTTGTTGTGATTTTGTATTTTTTTTTATTCAACTCTTGAAAAGTAGGTGTCGGGACGAATTTAATTTCTTAAACTGCGGAAATTGGCAGGATATTTTCTAAGTCTTTATGTAAATTATTGTATTATTATTTATGTAATTTATGTATGTGAAACGTGTGTTGTACCTAGCGATATGAAACAGTTTTATTTATGACCAAATCATTTTTAATAATTGTATCGATTAAGTCCACAGTAGTGGCCATAGAAGTTATATTCGCGCACGCAAACCTCAGGGCCGTGCAAAGGTCGCAAGAGCGGGAACCAGTCGAAATGTCGAAAAATCAACATTTTAATAACATTGCCTTGTTAATATTACGGGAAATACACGGAATCGATACACTGAGCGTGTTGTGTTTTTGTATTTTTAGATTTTTAACGGCGAATTATTCAGTTGCGATAACGACGAACAGATTATTATTCATAGGTACATAGTAGGTTTATATATTATGTATGGATAAGATTGCGACAATAAAATATTTTAATGTATTATGTTTTCAGGTAACACTGAAAATGCTACTCGTATGTATCATTGAATCTGAATTTTTCGGCTGCAAAGCTACACAGCATGTTGAATTTGTTATTTAGAAACAATGGTTCTTATTTGACCCACATACATACATATGTATGTATTTTAATCCTATACAAGTTGCCTAGAAATTTCCACTTGTTCAGACACTAAAGTGAACGAATAGAATTGAGCATAGGTACGTAGAACTAAAATTGAAAAGAATATTTGTTAAATATACATTTCGACACATTGGTATTGAATTCATGAAACCTTGCGGGCAATAGTAAAGCAACCTTTTGACCCTTATTAACCTCGATCCAGAGTTTTACACAATGGCAACTCCTATAAATACGGAATCGGGGATATACATATTATACTTGAATAATATATTCGTTTGTTAATGTAAATAGGTTTTGTTAATACGGCAAAAGTTTTTGTCGTGTACTCTACGAGCTCAAAAAATGTGGGTGTATTATTTGGTGATATAATTGGTCCAATCATAATATGTCACGTGACAGTTTACCACTACGATGCGACCTTGATACACCAGAACGAGCGAGAATTGACCCACTTTCAGTGATAGTAGTAACATTCCTTGAGATAGATCTTTAATACTGAATTATTAGTTGTAAGAAATGTTTTGTTTAATTTTGTACGCATGTTTTATAGTCGATTTGATGGTTTTCAACCATTAACGACTTACTAGGCTCCGGCCTGAACAGACTCCATCTCGTTGTCCCATAGCGGATTTGATATTTTTATCAATAATGAGTATGTCTATGATAATTTTTAAGTAACTGCTCAGAATAATGGCAATAAAGAAATCAATTGTATTTTTAAATATTTATAAGTATATTGTTTCTAAGTTAGCTAATGTGTCATTGTACATATGTCAAATAAATAATAAAAGAGTAAACAAACAGTTGGTATATTGCTATTAATAAAAATCCGTTATTAATACATTGATATCTTCTTTACAGTAACCTATATAAAATCGAAAAGGAGTTTTATCAACTGTATCATGGGGGCATCTACGAATTTTTCTTTGCTGAGACACTTCCGTTTGCCATGGACAAATGACCCGTAGCCAGAGTGGACGCATTTATTGCGGACACGAAAATTTTACCGTTAATAAAACATATGATAAATTTATTCAGTACTTAAACCAACAAGTTAATTCAAATATCAAACGCGGTTGCTTAATTTTATTGCACGCACAAAGAACTCGACGAAATCTGTATTACAAAATCAGGTACAATTTACCTTCACTGGTGTCCAACTGCGTCACGTTAGTGTGGCAACACCGAAACGCGACAAGACACGTTACGTTTCTGTTAAACGTACATCGAAATCTCCTTTGTGTTTCAACGTAAACGCAAAACGGCAGGGTGTGGTTGCAACGAGTCCTTGGCCTACATTCGGCTGCACCCCCGCCCTAGTTGAGCGCTTAAAGCGCTAGCGATCGTTCATTGAAAGGGAGTTACGAGGTCGCTGCAGCGGCTGAATGAGTAACGTGTTCTATATTTAAAAGCGGGGCGTAGCAACAGCGAACGAAATAGGACAAGAGCGTGTTGCTCTGTTTATACGAAACTTTGTATCTATGCAGCTGTAGGGCGATGATAATAATATGTTATTACAATAATTAGGTTTATACTATGAGACCGCATAATTAGAGTTCTGTTACGACGCCAGTATGTGTCTACTTAGATCAAAATATAAAATGTAATTTTCTTGTGAATACAGAACAGAACTGCAAACGCCTATATGAACTGTGGTAAGGGTGTTTTTTTTTTAATAAAAAACTTACGAGTTCAATTATTGTAGGTGTCGTTGTACTGACACTTCCAAACTGAGGTCTTTCTATAAAATATTATTGCACAATTATTGAGTAGTGTGGGTAATAGAAAACAATTCTAACTATGCAATTGAAATAATTATCGAATGTCATATTTCTATGTCAGGGTCAGAGATCAATTAACGCTGACAAATCACGTGATAAGAGCTTAATTGGTATCAGATTTTATCTTATGCATGATTAGAATATAAAATAGTTTAATTATGTTCGATTTAGCTCATTCCTACTTGGGGGTTGCAGTAGTTTTGTCATTGAAAAATTATGTCAATTATTCGAGGGGTTAAACAATTTATTACAGTTTACGAAATTCATGGTAAAATGGTATTCCTTTATCTATTGTCTACCGTGAAATAATATATATTACAGGATGCATAATGATTATTTATATAAAACTTGTACATTACATAGTATGTCAAAACCACGCTTATTTTTACCAAATCAAGTTTTGCTTTATGTCAGTTAACATTGGTATAAACATTCATTATCTGTGATTATGAAACATAGACGCCCACCTCTTTACCCGGTCTTATGCATAAAATTCTTATTTTTATAAAACAGACGTGTTTTATACTTTTCATTTCACAAAAATCGCACAGAAAACAAACAATGGTAAACCTACGCTCGTTCAGCTCGTGCCGCGGTGCCCCTCGCAGTGACAAGACGTCTTGGCTTAATTGTGCTGTCCTCTTGAATATTGTAGTGCCACCGTGTCTCTGAGGAGAGCGAGGATGCGCCACAAACATTTGTCCATAATACTGTTCCTTCTGATTTACTAACCAGGTGGCTGCCACGTTGTATTTAGAAAAGTATAACTATATTACAGGTTACTTATTTATGACTCATGAAATTTGGTGCGTAGTTACGCAATTACTTAATTGCTGGAAAAATATCGATTTTCCGAATTAAGCGCCATTTTCCGGTTATACGGATTTGCGCCGTACCTACGTGGTATTGAACCAATAGGTAGTATGATTTTGCTTTGATTTTGGTATAAAAAATGAGATAAAAATATCCTATCTTGTAAGTTACACCAAACAATAGATATTTGCAAAATTTCATTGATATCGGTGCAGTGGTTTTGGAGATCGGAGAGAGCTCGGAGAGACATGAGATTTTTATATATAAGGATTGAAGCAATTCGTGCAAAATCATAAAATTCCCTAACCATTATAAAACATCAAAAATGCACAACGTTAATATTCACTTCTGCCGGCATTCCCGGAGTGCAACCCATTGTTTTTTTTTTTGAAGGAAAAACAACGAAACATCTACTGAAGGTTGGCCGTTAGTTCCTCGAACCTTTCTCTGTCCATGGCCAGACGAAACAGCTGTTCGACAGTAACATGTAAAAATGATGTACTGTCATTAATTGATAACGTCTGTTTCCAAAGATGCACAGTAGCGAGAGCACGCCGGCGCCGGCGACGGGCCCCGCGCTGCTGTTGCAGCTCGGTCGCCTCATAGTCCGCGCCCGCAGCGCCAGCCCGGCGCGCAAGCTGCGCCGACCCTCGACCAGCCACCAGGTACGGTGCGCGACGTATAAGTTGACATATATCTTTGACTGGCCTCGTGGTCGTGTGGTTAGAGACCCTGACTGCAAAACCGGAGGTCGTGGGTTCGATTCCCACCCAG
>DWGJ01001752.1:0-18309 GCA_018246895.1 Aspitha aspitha aspitha
GCCAACACTCCTAACACTAAAATATTCTACATAACAATATACAAAGCAATTTCTAGGTAAGTGCTAGAATAATTATAGGCGACGACATCGTGCAATAAACATCGTCATACACTACTAGAAATATTATAAATAAATTCATTATTAAATAGGGTTTTAAAACATAAAATAATAGGTACATGACAGTCAGTGAAAATGAATAGAATTTGTCACGAAAATAATTAAAAAGTGAATCAATAAAACAATTGGGATTAGTAACTAATATAATTTAGTATAGTAATTGGAATTATTAATAATCATGTTGTATTTAAATCTCAAGAGATATACATTTATCTAAAACGAATCAAATTAGCTGCGGGCCTTCTGCTAGCTTACTACTATTAATAAATGCATGGTCGTGCGCAGTGAGCCGCAGGAAGAAGAAGTGGAGGCGCGGCGCGGCGCGCGAGCGTCTTGGGGCGCGCCCGACGCCCCGCCCCTGCCCCCGCGCGCCTCCGGTACGTCTCTGTGCCCCCCTACTACTGTACTGTACTACCATTCTTCCAAAATATTGATATTGAAAACTACCGTCGACACACAACCATGATTAGAAAATTTTATTTCAAAAGTTCTAGATATTCTATTTTTCTATATGTTTGCTACCTAGCTTTATATTTTAATAACTGTATTTATTTTAGTTATTAAAATGTCTATACTGATTTAATTGATAGATGACGCCAAGGCATTAATTATTTAACCTCACGAGGTTAAACTAGTAAATATATAAGGGCACCTTTTATTTTTATAAGAAAAAATAAATAAAAGAAAATGATACCACGTAAGTAGTGGGTACATGTCATTGGCTGTTATATATTTCGGTCAAGATGAATCTAAACAACGACTGTAATGATTTCATTGTGAAAAAGCGACATCTGCAGGTGAAAAACGTGCGTGGGGCGAAGCGCCCGCTGTACCGAGACGCGGCGCGGCCGAGGAGCGCGACTCCGGCCTGGGGCTCGACCACCACTACACCAACGCCGACGACCACAAGCACAAACACAACGGTACATTCTTCTATATATATGTAAACTGAATATAATCGGCATTATCGGTAGAAAGCTATAAAACGAAACATTTCAATAAAAACAAAATTCAACATTTCGCTGCTTTTCATGAATACACGCACAATCCAAAATCCACATTTTTACAGGGTAACTATTTGAAAATGAAATAATAAATCAATACAGTAGAATATAACCAATTACAAAACGACATTTTTGCGAGGCATTATTCCGGTTTTGCCGTTATGAATGTGAGTCTTACTGAGTATGAAATAATGAATGTTTTGGATTTATTTCTGATATAAACTGGAATTTTCAAAATTTTGAGTTGTGCGAGTATTCATGAAAAGCAGCGATTTATGCTGTTGAAGTATACAATACATACACTGTGTTAATACTGTTTTTTTTTTCCTATTTCTTATATTGACAATAACAATTTTTGTAGCGATATTAAACGATTTTTTAAAATTGGAAAATAAGTGTAGTTTGGTACACAAATGTACTATTAACTTAACTATCGTACAGGTGACTTATGTTAGTGTCCGCGTGAGTAAGAACATATTGATATACTAATATTGCAGACATTTCAGAAAAAAAAAATTAAAAACAAATACTAATATTTCAGACATGGATATCGTGGAGTCGCTGCGGTACGAGGAGATAATCTCGATGATGTCGGAGCCGCTGCGCGTGGACGAGCACGAGACGCCGCCGCCCATCCCGCCCAAGGGGCTTGGGCACCTGAGTAGCTTCGATTCCGGCCACCACGAGAATGGAGAATCGCACTGCTAACTCTTATTTTTAATCTTCATCTTTTTTATCGGAGTTTTGTACTACTAACTCTATATCCCCCCCTCTCACTATGAGAGGAGACCCGGTCCAGCAGTGGACCAATAAAAAGGGTCGAACAACAACTAATATTTAAAACCAGTATTAAAATATGACGAGAGACTGGGAGGTCTTCGGTGTTGCCAGGTACGTTGTTTATGTTATGAATTCTAATATTTGCCTAAACACTGACCATATTAATATATAAGATTAAAAAGACAGTAATCTGTATAGATGTGAACGTTTTTAAGATACTAAATTAATTCTTGAATTCCTTTCTAATACTAGGGACAGAAGTTAGACTAAAAATGAAGTTTTGTACAACATCTAATGATTATAACATTTGATACAGTTTTGAATTTTCTTGACTAATTATCTGCATTTTGTATTGACATAGATGTTGCCACTGTCCAAGGCCAATTTTTACATAGCACGTAGGCTTCTTAAACCTGGCAACGCCTAGAGCTCGTCATATAAATTATAATTGGTTAAATTTTAAAAATTACCACATCGCCAACATGGCTCAGTTGTTTTTTTTTATTTACTACGTTATTTGGTAGCTAAAGAAAGATTTTTATCAAAAGGTATATTTCAAAGGCAGCTTATGCAACCGAGATAATATTATAACCGTTATAATTTGTACGAAGCAAGATTTTTGTTTATTTTATATCAAACATATGAAGTGTGTAGTTATTGGTAAAATTAACGCAAAGAGATGATTTGTAATATGCAAATTGGAGATATTTTGAAAGAGATTTAGTATATAATTTAATATGAAATTTAACACAAAACAATGCCAATCACTAGCTTAGCATAAATAAGTAATGTTAACGAATGTTACATGTTCTAATAGCCACGAAGCTTAGTCAAATTATTGTGATTGAATTTTCAAACGAGTCTAGTACAAGTGAAGTAGGAATTTTATTTTTTTCACACGCCACGTGTAACGCGTGCGAGCAACGCAAGTGTTCATATAATATGTCATACAAACAAAAGTACATAAATAATAGTATTTTTCTAGTAGTAGAAATGATAAATATCTCTATGCGTACATATTTAATACATTAATAATCGCTCTGTAATTCATTAGAGCGCCTTAAAAATATTATTAGCATAAATTTTGTAGCGTGGATTGCTCTCGTATCGGGTGCGTCCGTAAGGATGTGCGTACAGATACGTACGTGACCGGTGATCATATTACGCTATTTAATTTTAAACTTTGTGTTAGACAATTCCACCGCGTGTCGGAAGATAATCGTGTCTTGTTAATTATTATTGCATAAATTAGTCAATCGTATATTATGTAGTATAAAATTATAGTTATTTAATTTTCGCGTAAATGCATATCATTCCGTAAATGGAAATTAGTGGGTAATTGTGGGCTTATTCGTATATTATAGTATAGTATAGTATACATGTAATATTATTCGATGCAATTTTTTTTGCATTTAATTTTTTTTATTCATAGGGGCCATACAGACAGGTGATATAATGACATTTAACGCTAATAACGATAGCTATGAAAAGAAAACGGATTAGTAAGAGATGGTTTTAAAATTTATTTTTATATGACGCAATGAGGTTTCGGTGCCTGTTACATGTTATTTTTGGGGTGTAATCTTTTAGAGAATGTTTATTTTTTTAGCGCTTATCCAAAGAATATAATGGATCAATGATTAGTGTAAAGCAAGTATGAGCTAACTGTAACAGTTGTTTATAGAGTATAACACCTTGACGTTTCATAAGTCACGACAAAAGCGCTCGATTATTTGCAATAACAACTCGAAACTTCTACGCATCAACAGGCTCATGAAATAAACAAATTTTTTTATTGAATATTGACACTGGTAATTTTTAAGTATTCGTAAAAATAATATTATACCACGATTAGATTTGAGGTGTATTTTTTTCAGTTGTAATTTTTATTATAATAAGACTAAGTAATATGGTGAAATTGAGATTAATAAGTACTATTTATGTCGATATTCCATTCCTGCTTAAAGTAGTCTATATTTGTTTTTCAATATTACATGAAATATGATAGGTATAGCATCTATTTTGTATCTTATTTTGTGCGTATGAAATTGAAATGTAATGTTTCTATGTATAATTATATGCGGACTGTTTGAAAATCGTCAACTCAACGCACAGTTTTTTTTACATTCGCGTTTTAATTATGATATGATTCCTTTCGTTTTTGTGCTATTTTGATTGTACTTATGGTGCCAAAACTGATTAAATTCTAACATAAAGTAGCCATAACATTTTTACTATTTTACATAAAAAGCTTGGTGCATGTCCGTTTTACACATCTGTAATTTAAAAAAATATAATTTATAGTACGTTATATGTACGCAATGCCATTAACTTTTACAATTTTAACTGTGAACATTTTGAAATATTTATTAATGTCTTTGGCAGCTATTTATTATTTGCAATCACTATACTTTATAAGTCACTTTTTCTTAATATCATGTGGGCATCAATGTTAATTATATGTAAATCTTATTTTTATATCAATTTTTAATTTACCTCCACGTAAGTATAATCCAGTTTCAAGTTATATGCTCTTATCTATATCTGTAATCTCATAAGTTAATTCGAATCGAGTGAACTTGTTCGTGGAAACAATGTAGAAAATATAGCTTACTTTATTTTATTCTATCCATAGTTTTATATTACTTATTAGTTAATTGTATTTTTTACTATGCACGTGAACAGCATTATCGTGTTGCCCGCTCTCCCCTGCGCCGCTAACAATCAAAGTAAAAAATATATAAAAACAAATGCGCCACGTTAATGCAATCGCTTCTATGACAAGAATTACGTTTAAAAACTATTCTTTATAAAGTTTTCGGTTTTTTTACTGCTGTATTAAGTTATTGCTTAAAAACATGTACATTAAATGCCATAATTGCTGTGTTGTTGAACGTTAACGCATTGGTACATAACTGTTAACTTACGCAATCCAAATATAACATAAGTGATATTAATACATTATTTTACCGCTTTCCTTTTAATAATTCATGTGACATATAAGTCTCCAAAGGCCCTCGTAAAACAGTGCAATTTATTATTAATGTTTTTAGTATTATAACATATTATATTATATTTACGTTAGTAACATGTCAATCATGTCCAAATATATTACTTAGTTATTAGTTATAGTTAATCGATTATAGACTAGATTCCGTTAAAGTTTTTTTGGCTTTAATATTAAGATCTCCCGATTCCTTTGTCACCAGTCTAATATTTGATATTTTTGTATATTAAAAAAAATGCTTGTGTGATCTATTTTACTAGTAGATGTTAATAAAACGCAGTAAGTACTGAATTTATAAACAAATCAAATTTAATTCTTCCGGGCAATAGTCGTTACAAGTCTTTCCAATAACTGAGTGATATTTTCAAATTTTTACACGTTGTCGTAGCTTTTTTAATATATACCTTAAGTCTTAGTCGATAAGTTTACATTTCCAACGAACAATTTCCGAAATATTTACCGCTTTTATATAATATAATTGTAATCTGTTTATCCGTATCTTAATTCACTACACGTAATGTATTCTTAACTAAGGCTTCGTTACAATTCGACTGTATTAATGATTTTAGGCATGTAAATGTAAGTACTCGCTTGTAAAATATTCTCAGTTTACAAAGTTGTAAACAATTAATCTACATCATGGCACTCACCCTGACTTATGAATTTCCTAATAAACAATATTCTCAGTTTCAATAATCTTTTAGAAACGAGTGCTACATTTATTTGCAGACGGTATTTGTAATGCAATTTACTATTTTCTACTTTGCCCTATTCGTCAAGGAATGATGCCTTTTTGAGTTTGAGTTGTTGCCTTAACGACTCGAGGTCCTTTTAGCGTTGTATATACAAAAATGCAGAAAATATCAATAAAGATAATATTTATCAGAATAATACCAAGCCAAAGATACAGTCGAGTCTTCCTTTCCAGTATTCGGTGAAGTTTCATCATAGGTGTGATGCAAAATAGTATATTGCTTTACTACAGTATGGAGTTACCTAAGTTTAAAATAAAATGGTTTTGACTGATATTATCCTGTAGTGATGATTTATTATGTACTGTGTTTGTTTCTCAGTAGTGTTATATTATACATATATAAATATATTTAAAGCTTATCGAACGTAACAACAGTGTATTGTAATTTTACCAAAAATTTTCTTCAAATATTTTTGTAACGTACAACTATTGTATAAACGTAGCAATATGTCGTTTATTTATTTCGTCATTTACTTGATTGCGGCAGCGTCTCATACTGCTCGAGACTTGGTAGGATATTCGGTGTTTTTCTATTTGTCAGTGAATATGTCAAATAATCGCAGCTATTTTGACAGGCTTTACTGTTACAGGTAACCCAACAAGGACGTAACCTACAAAATCCTTACATTTACACTTGATTTAATTGTCTCGTTAAGTTGATATGTTGTGATGTATTCACTGACGACTCGTAGACGTATAAATGGTCGCCAAATGAATTGTTCAGTACAAAGCATAGCGAATAGGAGAGCGTTGCTGAATAGTGATGTGTAACCGTTTCATTGTATGCAAATGAGCGAAATAAATATTTAGATGAAATTACACTGTATTATTAATTTTTACTCAAACCCTATACCTATTTTCGAATGGAGTTGATTACTTATGCACAGTGCACTGACCTAGCAATATGTAAATCGTTGACGTGGTTAAGGCTCTGCTTCTTAAGAAACACATTCCTCGCTACGCATCCTCGCACATCCCTGGTGGAAACGCAGCCTAATGATGCGTATATGGCAATAATGTCCAAAAAATAGGATGCGTTTTATAAGTGACAATAAGTGTCTGACCTCAGTAAGACGTACAGGACCGCGCGACGCCGTCGGCGAGGCGGCTGCGATTATTGTATTCACCGCGCGTTTCATAATGAACGCCCAGAGCGCAGCGCACATCTGTCCCCGCCCTGCAACGCGACTGAGTAACACGAGTGTACAGATAAATCTTGATATCGATACCCGTACACTACTGATACCTATATAAAAATAATCGGCAATGAGTGTTACGGTTTATTTTTGAAGAACACTGGCCACCTGAGGGGACTGGCTGGATGGAGCGACGAAACGTTGGTAAGAAGAAAGCAGGAAAAAAGACATGTGACGATCGGCATGCGGAAAATGGAGCGAAAGCAAATGTGCATAAGTAATAAAGTTATTACGTATTAATTACAAATTATTTGTTTATTTTCAACACCCTTCTGAGCGATTTATCTTAAGCTATATCGTGCACCCTGTTAAAGTAGAGCTATGCGTAAGTGCGAAAATAATTGTAGTATTTTTTACTCATAACCGATGAACTAGGAAGCAGAAGAAATGGAACTGTTTCTGGTTTGGGTTTTCGTAGGAATTATATTAGTTAGTATGTATTTATTGGTAAGAAGTCTACAAGAATAGGAATGTAAGTAACATTAATTTAAGTAGTATTTGTTAGTATGACATGTCATTTAGTATCGATGAAGATAGATGTTATTCAAGATTTATCGTAGTTTCCGTTGTTACTCTTGAGGATTGGGATGGGATGAGAGGATGGATGGTGCTGCACATATTTGGAAAATGCTTTTAAATTTTCATTCTTAACAAGCACCGTAGTAGGTTTAATATATATAAAATAGTGAAACAAAAATAATGATAAATATGTGACCTATTCGACTATGTGACTATTATACTTGTTACATATTATAATAATTGGATAGGTACCACTCGTTAGTTACGAGTGTGCTACATGTTTATTGCTTTTTGTATCATAAGATTGTGACGTCGTGTGTAATGCCGATAAATTTTCTATAGCCCCGCCTGTTCTGCTGCTCTTAATGGACCGGAGAGTGTTTGACAAACTTTGACACATTAATGAGAGAGAAGCGACGACTGGCCACTAATAATGAGTGGCCAAGTCTTGTAATATTCAAGGACATATAGATTAATTTTACTTTTACTTTTAATACAGATTAACCTACGTATCTAATACTAGCTGTGTCCGCAGCTTCGTCCGCGTGGAAATTAATATTTTCTCGTTTTTGCAAAATTTGTCATATCTGCTCAACTCTTATTAATTATAGCGTGATGTTATATCTATGGCCTATAGCCTTCCTCAAAAAATAATTTTTAAATCGAACCAGTAGTTCCTGAGATTAGCGCGGTCAACCAAACAAACTCTGAAGAGTTTCATAATAAGCTGAAGCTGAAGCTTTATAATATTAAGTATACCTATGTAGAAGTATAGATAACTTTAAGCAATGTTGCAAGTGGTGAGAAATACAATGTACCACCATACCTAATACAATTGTTTGTTAACAATGATTTTAACCTTTCTCAAAGGTTTTTTTACTATCTCATAGTAGTTTTTAGTGCCACGGTACCACTAAAACGTGAAATATGTTTACAAGGAAATTAGTTCACGCTATCTTATATCAACAGACAAACCTTTACGCCATTTACGAATAGGTACCTACTGATAAAGTAGGTACGAACGCCTTTCTAAATTACACAATGCTGGTCAATTCGAAGTAATCGTCTTTAAACTCCAAATTGCGTGATTATAATGAAATACATGATTTATCAATCAAGCGTTTCCTTTTCTAAATTATATTTATTAATTTAAAAAGTAGGTACGCGGAAGCTGTAATAACTGTTGTTAGCAGAATTAAGTTGTGGTCAAATACTTATTTTGTTTGTTTTATTTATTTATTTCATGGGTAGCGAATGAGAAGACTCATACCTAATGCCACAATTATGCATCAGTCAACGAAAAATAATAAGTGAATAACGTAGCAGTAAAGGATAACTATTTATCAAATTTGTCTATAGGTATATAGCATAAACATTATTTTCTACGTGTACTAGATATAAATCAGTATCGATTGGATTTATTTATATTACAAAATACGACGTGCGAAATGCACCTGGTCGTCACCGTCCCATCACTTACACGAGTGGACAGCCCTAAAGGCGACGCACCTGCGACTCTGATGCAATTAATTACAATTGCACTTACATGCATGTCGATACTGACTTTGTTGACTTAATCGCTTTTTGCCTTTGTATGTTATTGAAGCCGTTACATCCGATTGCCACTTCACGTCTATGTTAAGTATTAAATGAACAAACATCTTTTTCTTTCATTAATAATAGCGCGTAGCATGTCGACCATCATTAAAATTGAATTGACTTTATTAATTCTCATTAAGCGAAAACGGTGACGCGGAGTCTAATTCGTGTCTTAAAAGCAATGTAATGTACGTAAAAGGCCAAGCTTTCTTTAATTTCTCAAGAATAAGGAGAATATGAAACGTTGTGGAATTCTGACAAACTAATATGCAATAAAATATTTTAAAAGGTAGAATGTGTATGTAGTAACAATTTAATTACCTACGACTAAATTCCATAGGTACATAAATAATGGAATTCTATAGCAACCACTAAAGTAATATCTATTTTATTATCATACTTAAAGTTACAACCTTTTTTGAGTTAGAATGTAACCTACTTTACGAATAAGCTTTAAATAGAAAAAGTGTCAAACGTTACTTCAAGAAATTTGCAGTTGAAAATCAAAGTAACATAAAAAACAGAAACAAATTAACGAAAATGGCTGAAACTTTAGCAATGGATTCCGATCCTGAAATCATGAACAAATATCTGCTAAAACTGGGAGTGCCAGATAAATGGCGTATGATTGATGTTTTAAGCTTGGAAGAAGACGCTTTAAACTTGGTTCCTCGTCCAGTTTTAGCTCTGATTTTACTTTTTCCACTTTCGGACGCATACGAGCAACATCGAAGTGAACAAGAGTATGAGATTTTAACCAAAAGTCAGAATGCTCCTAACGACGTGTTCCATCTAAGACAAGTTCTCAGCAATGTCTGTGGAACCATAGCTTTGGTACACAGTGTCGCTAACAATACCCACCACATCGACTTAAATGAAGGACTTCTTAAAAACTATCTAAGCCACGCCACTGGCCTCGACGCAGCAGCGAAAGGAGCCTTGCTAGAAAATTCTGGTGCAATTTTTGATGCCTATAGAGAACTAGTGAGTCATGAGAATGTTGGTAATGACGAAAACAGTGAAATAACAAACCACCACTTTGTGACACTGATACATAAAGATGGGAATTTGTTTGAACTGGATGGACGCAAGTCTATTCCCATTAATCACGGGCCGACCAACCCCGATAACTTCCTAAAAGATGCTGCAAGAGTGTGTCGCGATTTCATGCAACGAGAACCCGACAACATAGGCTTTAATGTTATTGCACTTGTCTCCACTGATTAAATGAGCATACTTATATACTTAAATTATTTAAAGATTATCTGGTTGTATAAGCAGATAATAAAGTCATCCGTTAAAAGAATCGTGTTTACATTCTTGAATTAGTCTTAAAATATCTATACATTTACTTTATTTATTATATTTTTGATAAACATCAATTTTCGTTTACGTAACATGGAAAAAAATGGTTGAGAATCGCAATATAATGAAACAACCGTGCGAGCGACGTGACGAGATTTCGTAGCAGCGTCACGCGATCGTTTAATGCGAGACAATCGAAAAATGCTTCCATTAATTCTGATCATTACAGGACAACGGGCTAACACTGGCAACGTGCAGTGCGCAAAGAGCATCGATTTAAGTCCGCAATTCATAATTAATCTCATCACATTCAACAAATCGCCCATCGTCGCCAAACCGATGCGTCCACGTCTCAATTAAGAAATCAGCGCACACTCGTAACACGACTCCCGCATTCCTCCTTGAAATTCTCTATCTTCGGAAACTAATTAAAAATTCGCCTCGCCTCCGTGGCCCGGTGTTCAATCGGGACGATATAACTTCATTTAAAAACGAGCAATCTTGTCCGAGATAAGGGCTGGCGAGAAAACAACGAAGAGCGGAGCTCGCCACACGCGGCATCGTCTCGGCCTCACAAAAAGACGAACCAAACAAACAACCTCAAAGTTTTAAATGGAACGCGAGAGAATTCACCGCGTAAACTATGTCGATACTGGGAAGGACGCGACATCGGTAAGTCACGTCACCAAATAAATGACGCCAGCCCTGAAATAAATATATAAATATTGTATTTGTGTAAATAAAGTAAATAATGCGGCGAGGACCCGAAATGCTTTAAATATTCAAATGAAGCGAGCCGAGGTGAAATACGAAGGTGCGCTCGCTCGAGTTGAGCCCAATTAAATCGATGCCACTGAGGTAGAAATTAAAAACAAAAGGAGGATGACGGGGGTCCAGCGCGCATTTTTCTCATGAGTATTATTAGCGCGATGTCAACCCACAAAAAATGGACTTAGAGGCTTGTCGTGCCCGCGATCATTATCGATAACATCCCCCGTTTTGTATTGTTTTGATAAGTGTGATGCTGCAGCGCTCGGACGTTTTGTTGACATTTTACACTCGCTCTACACAGATGATCGATACTGGGCTCGATGATTTGGAGAATGCATTCCAGCTCGCACGTAGATGACGATTTTCACAGTTTAATTGGTGAAGCCTTAATAGTTGTTGTAGATGAGAATGGAGTGTCAATCAAGCTGTGGTCGGGTGTGTAACAAAACCTCAAACAGCATTGGGCACGGTCATTACTCACGCGGGGGCCCGGTGAGAACAGATTTAATATTTGCCTATAAATCAATTACGAGCGTGTGGCCAGCACACTTAGCGCTCTATTATTGTACCTTTCTTTAGTGAAGTGATAAATGGCCTTTACAGATACTATTTTCGTTTTCTTTAAGTGTTTTATTAGTATTACTTCAAGTATATAAAAACACGCTTCAAATTGTATTCTTTTAGCACTCTTAATAATTGTTATAAATACCGATTCTGCTTTTGAAAGTGTTTTGAAAAATTGTATTAATATTCGCATCAAAATCAACAATAAAATACAATAAAGACAAAATGCATTATGTTGCAACCCATCGCAACAATTTTCTCCATAAGCTTGAGATCTGGACTCCGGAGGACGGTTTACTTCCTCAAGAATTACACTGTCTATCTGTAAAAACCATACAAAAATCCCTCCAGTACATTTTGAGAAAATCGATCACATACAATGTACAGACAACTTTTGCGAACTTTGTTTTATAATATGTATAGATAATAATAATAGATATATACCTACCTACTTATCTCTTGCTATCACGGTAAAAAACGTCGTAAGTCACCTACAAAATAAAATCTGTTAACATCACTGGACTAGCGTGGCCGGCAATATAAGGTTATTTTTCTTGCCTTCTGATTTTTAGGAGTTTTATGTTCGATAGACAAACAATAAAAATAATATCTCGGGATACATTTACATATGTACATACGACCAACTGACCTCAAACTACGATTAGATAGAACATCATGCTATGATAATCAGACAGATAATAAACTACATATATTTAAATACATAATTTTACTGCCACACTAATTTATAGGTCAAATAATTACTCAAATATTTATCCTGGGTGAGAGTCGAACCTAACATAGTATCTGTTTTTGAGATATAAAAAAGCTTAAATTCTTCGATTCAATGCAGGACCGACCAGTTTTCTTCATTATAATAATATTCTATAGGTATTACGAGGATTTGCAAATGTATTTTTTCTCACAAGAGCCCCCATAGAGCTTCACGTTAAAACACTAGCTATTACGTTGCAGTTCATTAACGCCCGCCGACCTCCGCTCAGCAGTTCGATTTATTCAAACAAAATGCATTTATTTTAAACAATGAGGATCTAAGTGCTTATTGGAAGATTTACCTCTCTACTACATCACTAACCATGATCTTCAATATTAATAGTTGTACATTACTTACTGTGAATGGTACGACACGCAAAATATCAATATAACGCAGCAATGGAAATGTCTAACTGTGATGAATCCAAAACATGGGTTTAAATGAAGTGCCTAAGTGATGGCGCGATGTAAGGTTCCCGACGGGGGATCCGTACCGGCCTACCGACGCTCATCACTATTCAATAACTTCCATTTATTGAAATTACATAATTGTGTGTGAATAATGACGATTGTGATGAATCTTCTTGGGCGATGCGAGCGACTTAAACCCGATTAACTTTTGACCGCAGTACGATATTAATAAGCTGTCCATTCAGTGTTGCTCGCTCCAGCTACACTAATGACATGGAAATAGTGTTGCTATGGTGCTTTACATTTTATGATTTATGTCATCATGTACTCAAAACTTATTATCAGTTTAAAGTTAGGAAATATACGATGATTTTATGAGGTTTATGTATAATATGTCTAATAAATCAGAGTGAAATTATTTTGCGGAATATTATTGTGTATAGTGTGTATTTTACAATTATATAACTTAAAAAAAACAATCTTTTTGTAATAATTCCAAAATAAAAAAATTATATTTAAGAATAAGAATTTAAGAATTAATAATAAGAATAATATTTAAGAATAAACCTACTTTATTAGACTCTTGATAAAGAAAAAATCGATGTACAATTTTAATAATTAGTGTTTTAAGATAAAAAAAATGTCAATCATAAGTTTTTTTTTCTCGAACCTTTTCGACCCTTCGACAGTCATTAATTTACGTATGTAAGAAAATAAATGAGTACCTACCTCTCATTGATTCCTTACAATTCTGTATTTTTCATATACCTATAAATCGATCTCAATAAAGTAAATATTCTGTCTGCCTATCCCGCCCGGTACCTAATTGTACAAACGTACTAAACATTTTGCACTTTTTTTTAATTCTAAACATGCGGAAAGGAATAAACGGTCCCATTTGTCAAATTATTCGCGAATTTATCATTCGAATTGCAAATGGCGGCGATAAGTCCGCTGGAAGGAAGGGAACAAAGCTATATTTTCGTCACATGATATACTACAGCGTGCAACATCGCAAAAACGGTCAGAGTTTAGTTTGATGTACCTACATTGCTACTTATGAATAAAACATGACCCTGGTTTTCGTCACCGAGTGCACCAGTAAGAGGGAATGCGCACTATGTTTCTAAATTGTACTTTTAAAAAAAACAATAAGAAAGCTGTACCTAAACTTGGCGCATTATTGGAAAATACGCTCAGGTAGTTATCCGACTTAACTAAAGAAAATATGTACAATGAAAATATATTTTGTGAATGGTTTTCAATTTTTACATTTGTTAGGAAGATTCTTTGTTACTTAGGAGTGAAGCTATTAGTTTTCTGTAAACAAAAGATTAATAATCATCCGATCTTGAAGAGTATGCTTTAATGGCAAGGCATCTTAAGTTAGAAAGTGTGGACAAGCGATGCGTCCGTAGGACACGCGGAGCTTTTACGACTTCCGAGAACAGAGGTAACCACGATGAGATCCACTGAAAACGGTAAAATTGTTATACTATACAGTTGTACATAAATTAGCCGCATGTGACCAGTCGTGAGGTGACTTCGGAATCATGTCAAATTCTCGACTAGCCAGTGAAACGTAATATCTTCGGCTTTTATTTGTATCAAATGTGACTGTACACGGGCATTTCTAAAAGAGCGCTTTACAGATCAAATTTTTAGATAAACACTCGCGTAATCTAAAAAAATTGTGAATATATGTAGTACATTTGATTAATTGTGTATTGTAGTTCATTATTGAGTAGGAAAATTTAGTCATACCTAAGTTAAGATGCCTAAAGATATCTCTATAATTACACTGTAGCGGATGACATAAGCGAGTAATTACACCAATACTTTAAGATAAATTTAAGTTACAAATTAAATTTATAATAAAATTAGAAAATGTATGTAGTACTAAAATAGTTATATCTATGTATAACAAAAAAATATTTTGATATGTACGTGCTTGTGTATTTACAAGTGCGTTTATATAGTATGTATACCTTTGTTTTCATTAGTTGTTGCCTGGTGGTAGATAGATAAATAGTGGTGGCTGTAGATACCAGGTATAAATTGTTAAATGACTATGATCTCAGTATTTTAATAACTTATGTAAATAAATACTAAAAATAGACATACGATATTCTGGCTGGCCCAAGCCTAGCGTATTACCGATAATGACAGGCAATAACGGACAGATTAGCATTCGGCAATCAACGGATGCACTAACGGAAGGGTTATAGTGCCGCCCGCGGTGCACGCTAACTCCTTCAATTAGATGCAAGGGTCGTTTCACACGCAGCGCTTTATACACATTTGATAATAAAAATATAGTGGCACAATGATAAATTAACCTGCTTACATTTAGGCTTACTCGTAATTTTGCGTGTTTAGGAAGTTTAATAAGAGATGCGTAAGTATTACAAGTAGGTTTACACTTGTAGCCACAAGTAAGCGCAATATTGTCTTTTAATTAAATGGCATTTGCTTTTTATTTAAATTTTTGATAGACCAGCGTTTGGCTGCTACCTCACCTGATAGAAAGCGAACATGCAGTAGTGAAAATTGACTTTAAAAGTTATAAAAGCAGTTGATGCAAGAGTAACTGCTTCAAGGTTCTAGCTTCTTATCTCAACTCAACTCAACATATAGGTTTTAATATCTAGACCGTAAAAATTTAAAGGCGTTTCGAATTAAAATAACTCTCTATACCCATACAATTTATCGTTATTAAAACAAAACGTTTATAAAACGCGTCTGCGAATCACGCATTTTGAAAATACTACGTAAACGTATTTAAGTTGAACAAATGCACAGTTTTACTGCTGAAACATAAAGCCAGCAATAGTCGTAAACTCGACGCTTGATTGATAAACACTCGTCATTTACAGCGGTGCGACGCACGCGTAATATCGCTACTGAACGACTTTAAAATCGCAGCTTTTCGGCGTTTACTGCACACTTCGCGATGTAGGCCACTTAAACCCGGCAATATCACTAACTTGCCCGTCTTATGTCCGGACCAGCATTTAAAACCAGTCATATAATGTCCCCCGGCATTATTTTCTGGTAAAGCCACAGCCCATGATTAAAAAGCGTGCATTTTTCTTTAATACAAATGAAATGTGCAATGTTATATCAAATTGCTGTTTACGGCTTTTATTAGCGACAGATGTTTGTAATTTAAGGTCATAATGACGTAATGGGCTACGTTGCCGCTAAATACCATACTAAATATAATATAACGATTATTATAAGATTTTAAAAATGTTAAGCGGAATACATTTAACTCAGACGGAAGCCATTTAGACATCAATACAATAAGCACACAAAGAGATTCTAATCTCCAAAAATTTACAAATACATACAATTTAGAACGCGACATTATTTTATATGAAAAATTTGTATTGATAAAGCACCTGACAAGCTCGGTCTCTGTCGGTCTCCGCATATAAATTATTGTCGTATGACATCTAGTTTCTATTAGAGCGGTTAAGAAATTCGGATGGTAACAGTATCGGTTGAGATTCTACGAATCCGTGCCTATGTGTACTGTCCGGTTAATTATTGAAGTGGAGGTGGTGGGGAGTGGGTAGATTAATGAGTGGCTACCGCGGGCTTATCGCAGCATCTGGCCCATGACTGATCATCTGTCGTGCGCCTGCGCTTGCGTTAAGTGACGGCCGTGCGGCGAAAGTATCGATATGTCGATACTTTCCGTCACGTTTCGTTTTATCGGGCCCGTTATGATCACTTGTCATAGTCCTATCGTTACTTGTCTCGCGTAGACATGTACTGGGTTCTACAGAACAAATGTATGTATTAATTATGTCTCCCAATTGCTGAAAGAACACTGTGATTAAATAACCGTAGGGTAACATGAGAGCATTTTCAATGACATGTAATAAATATTTGTCTTTAATATAATAGTATTCTGAATAACATTAATTTCAACCAAAAAAGTGCACTACTTCGTACATTTGTTATATGCACAATGCAAAGCTGATAGGCGAAAGTGGTAATATTCGTCGTTATAATGATTATTATGTCAATTTGAATTATTTATCCAATTAAAATTTCGAGATAAAGTTGGATTTTATCTTAATTAAAATATACCACATTGACATCGACAAGCGGATTCTTGTCATTCTGGCCTCCCTACGCGTCGTGATATGACAGTGGCATAGCTTCTCAGAAGTCATACTCATCGAATACCTTACAAGCAGTGTTCCATCTGAGGTTTTTTCTCCCGTCCATAGTTTTATTGGGTGCATTGAAATATTTTTGTTTAGATTAAACGACGTTTAGCCAGTAGATCGGTACATTAGGATTAATGTCGGACATCGGTTATCTGTGTGTCTCTTTACATTGTCCCATTGTGACGAGAACTGTGATGGAATTTAGTGTGTCGTTGCGGAGGACGTTCATATGGGAATGTCAATTACGAGACTCGTAAATTCGGTGTATCTATAAATGGGATCACAATCGGGTACGATTATACAGAAGCCGATTTATTATTTGTTCCGATTGTACCATTAAAATTATTTAATTAAGATTTTAATGAACTTGTAAGGTTGTTGGCCCTTATTTATCATGGAATGTCCATCAAGATGCGCAAGACAGGAGCCACATTGAAACCATTACTTTATGAATTTGTTGTCAGTCTGTTTAGAGCAAATTAAAACATCAAATTATGACACTCTTTAGTGCTCTGAGAAAATGTCGTTGGTCTTAGTGTCCCATAAACACAGTCTGCGCATGTCATATCTTCAACTAAAGCTGTAACATTATCAGTCGAGGACTTATTACTCAGTCATAAAACTTGTTCTTTATTGCAGAACTAAAAACATCATGTTTGTTGGCAAGTTCTTTTATAGATATTTTATAATCTAATAAGCCACATATGGGAACTACGAATGGATACGTTTAAGGTACTTGGTATTGAGTATGCGAGGAAAGGAATTTTAGTTCAATTCAGATATACTTAGCAATTATTTGTATAAGAAATTTAAGAATATATGTATGTTATTTGATTTGCTAAAATTGAGGCATACATTATATACCTACTATTGTATAATGTATAGATTATTAACAAAACCCGTAGTCAGGCTTCCTACAAGTAAATTTGACTAAAAAGTAAATAAACTAAATTTCTTATGCACAATTACTAAATACTACTTTGTTATTTTACATCTTTCATGTTTTTTGTTATTTTTACTTTAAATACTAATGTCATTTTATACAACAAGTACTAGGCAGTTATTGATTACAGCGTTACGCATTTCTATCAGGCTACGTATAGAATAGTATTAAAAAGACAGAACTAACATACACTTGCTTGTACGTACAGTAGCAAGTAATCGATATATCAAAGTATCGTGATACCCATCAATCGATCTCACATCAGTGGAATCCCGAAACGGGTCGGCTACATTCCGATAATGTTCTATAATGAGCGCCGAGATGGACGACTCGTCTGCACTGGCCTTTGTTTTATTTACACCTGATGCTGAATAATGATTTTCA